>CANNZV010000991.1:0-192384 GCA_947561585.1 Caprella mutica
ATCCACAATGAATAACACTAAAATAGAAATTGATTAAACTTCATATTATATAATTTATTTTCAGATTGAGTGATCAAACATCATATTTATGAAATAATTAAGCTTCATATTTATTTAATGATTTAATTTCATGTTAAACTGATATTACTGAAATGCACTATAGATATACCAACGTTATCCATGTACAACGCGAATATCAAAAATTAAATAATACATATTTGGTGAAGTCCTATTAAAACGTACGTGCGTACGTATAATATAAAAATTGATAATCTGTTAGAACGTATAATAGAAATTTAAAAAAATTAATAGTTTCAAATGTGTTTCTCTAAATGTTTCAAACATCTTCTCAGTGTTTCAAACTTTGTTTTCATGTTTCATACTTTTTTTCACGTTTCAAACTTTCTTTTTCATGTTTCAAACAATTAGGTTTCCTATGTACAAACATATTTTGATGTTTCAAACAGTTTTCAATGTCCCAAACATGTTTTAATATTTCAAACAAGTTTTACCGTTCAAGCATGTTATAATGTTTCAAACATGTTTTATTGTTCAAATATGTTGTGTTGTTTCAAACATATATTTTAGTGTTTCGAAGATATTCAGATGTTTCGAAGATATTTAGATGTTTCGAACATTTTTTCAATGTTATAAACATTGTTTACATGTTTAGATCATGCTTTCGTATTTCAAATATGTTCATAATTGTCCATACGTGTTTATAATGTTTAAAACATGTTCTCAGTGTTTAAAACATTTTCTCAGAGTTTCAAACATGTTCTCAGTGTTTCAAACATGTGCTTAGTGTTTCAAACATGTTCACAGTGTTCCAAACATGTTTTCAATGTTTCTTACATTCATTTTGATTCAATCAACATTAAATTCAACATGCTTCTAACATTGTAAACAATTTATCAATATTCCAGACAAGTTTTAACTTTTCAAATAATCATTCATTTTTCAAAAATGTTCAGTGTTCTGAACTTGATCAGTCATTCCAATATGTTTTATTGGTTCAATCATATTTCCTCTGCAGTGTTTCAAACATGTTATCATTGTCTCAAATATTTCAAAATTAATTCAATCATGTTATCAATGTTTCAAACGTGTTTTCGGTGTTTCGAACATATGTCATTTTAACGTCCCCAATCTGTAATAATGTTACAAACATACATTCGATGCTTTAATGTTTTTAACATGCTTCAATGTTTCAAAAAGTGGCTTAATTCGAAACGATTTGCATATTCACACATTTTGAACCACAAGATAGTGAATTATTTATAATTATTTACTTGAAAGGTGTTTCATTCAATTACTGATAAATATCTACTAATATAGTATAGTTGCATGCATCAAGGTTTAGGTTTAAAGATATGGTTTAGCATCCTTCAGGAAGAAATTAAAAGATATCATTCTAGTGGTCCAGAATTTCAAAATTGTGCCTATCTACGCATTTTGAGCCCAAGGTAGTGAATTATTCATAGATAGATACGTACAAAGTTTATCAATTCATTACTGATAAACATCTACTAATAAGGTATAGTTGGGCACATTAATAGTAATATTTAAGGATCTAAAGATATGGTTCAGCACTTTTAGGGCAGAAATTAAAAGATATCATTCTAGTGGCTCAGAATTTAAATATTGTGCCTATCCTCGTATTTTGAACCACAAGGTAGTGAATTATTTATAGATTGACACTTACTAAGTTTTTCAATTTATTACTGATAAATATCTACTAATAAGGTTTTGTTGCACGCATAAGTAATAGTCTTCAAGGATCTGAAGATATGGTTTAGCACTTTTAGGGCAGAAAATATAAAATATTATTAAAGTGGCTCAGTATTGAAATGTATCGCTAGCAGAGGAATTCTGACCCAGTAGTATATTAAGTTTATTTGTATATCAGTTTCTAAAAGGTTTGGTTTATTTTTGTTTAATAACGTTTCCTTTGTCCTTTATAGGCGTGTTTATTTATAAATAATCATTTTTATAAACGTTTTTTCTTATGTTTGTTTTTTCATATCAAGGATGGCTCAAAATTGAAAATCAATGTCTTACTTTTTTATTTTGAACCACTTTTTAAAAAACAGTAACAGAGCTTCGTATGCAACTAATATTAAAATTTATAAGTTTTTTTTATTGCATTTGTTAACTATTTATGGAAATTGGATTCTATTTGTGAATATACCTCAAAAAAAATTTAGGTGGCTCATAATGCAAAAAATTCATTTTGAGCCACCTCGATTATTTCAGAAATAAAAAAGTTTTAATGAAAATAATCATTATTTATCAGATACATGTGATAATCTTAGTTTGTTAATGATCATAAATGTTGCATTCTGATTAGTGGCTCAAAATTCACTTCTGCATGCTCGAAAACAGATTTTGAGAGGTGGCTCAAAATCAACATTTTCGTTATATGGGTAATGTCTTAGGAATGAAGGCATGGCCTTACCATAGGGGAAATATTTAGGGTAATGCCTTAGGAATGAAAGCATGGCCTTACCATAGGGGAAATATTTAGATTAATGCCTTAGGAATTAAGACATGGCCTTACCATAGAGGGAATATTTAGAGAAAAGCCTTCGCAATTTGCATATTTCAATATGTTGGATTAGTTTTGATGCTAACATTCACTTTTCGAGTACTGTAATTGTAACCCTGTAAATAACTAGTCTGACTTCAATTCAATACTTTTTCATTCGTGTTTTTTTATGTAATCTTTTTCATTTCAGTAAATATCCTTATCCTAATTCAATGCAAAGAATATTCAAGATTTTTTTCCCCAATTCCATGACAAGGTAATATTTAATGTTAATCATTGAATGAGTTAGTACTACACTATAGTAATTGTGACTGGATGACAGTGGTAGAGAGAAAAGGCAATTAAAAACATTATTTAGACCAGTAACTTCGATGAATGTATCTATCACATGAAAAAATTACAAGAACTATAATAGACTTACAGCGAAAATAGTTACACAACCAAAATTCTCATTCTTTAAAATAGAAGACCCCACGAATGATAATTAATTAATTACTAGGTTTCTAATCTTAAGCGTCAGTAAAATTAGACAAAGTCTGATATTTATCAATTATGTAGAATGTGTTAAATGACACCTTATAGTGCCAGGGAAATTATTCCCCGTCTAGAATATGGTAACTTACTTAATCCAAGAGATCAACAACAGGCAGAAAGGATTAGACACAACCTAGAGATGAGACGTGAACTGTAAGTAATAGTGCTATTGCTATTGCTTAGTGCTATTGCTATTGCTCAGTGCTATTGATATTGTTTGTGCTATTGCTATTGCTTAGTGATATTGCTATTGCTCAGTGCTATTGCTCAGTGCAATTGCTCAGTGCTATTGCTCAGTGCTATTGCTTAGTGCTATTGCTCAGTGCTATTGCTCAGTGCTATTGCTTAGTGCTATTGTTCAGTGCTATTGCTCAGTGCTATTGCTCAGTGCTATTGCTCAGTGCTATTGCTCAGTGCTATTGCTCAGTGCTATTGCTCAGTGCTATTGCTCAGTGCTATTGCTCAGTGCTATTGCTCAGTGCTATTGCTCAGTGCTATTGCTCAGTGCTATTGCTCAGTGCTATTGCTCAGTGCTATTGCTCAGTGCTATTGCTCAGTGCTATTGCTCAGTGCTATTGCTCAGTGCTATTGCTCAGTGCTATTGCTTAGTGCTATTGCTAGTCACTATAGGTTTTTCTCACTATCATCACTCTATTTGTTTCACTATTACTAAAATCTTAAGACACTATATATTGAGTAATGAGTTTTCATAATGGTAGAGTGAATATTATTTAATGTACAAGCTTTATTAGGTCTAAGGCCAAACAGGGTCTTTTCTTTAGTCTCAGACCAAAGGGCCTGTTATTCACAGGCCTCTATTTCAGTCCCTCTCTCGGCTTCAGAAGTTGCACCATAAAGTACGGATCTTTTTCTCAAGTTTATCCAAAGTGTGAGTAAGTTATTCCTCGTAATTAGTTGAGTTATTGACCGCAAGGGGGCAGCTGTAACCAATAGCTCTGCCGTGTGTTGGAACTCATTTGCTATGAATACCATTCGATATAGTTAATAGGTGAGTAATGGGTTCAATGGGTGTGCAAATGAGGAATTCAATGGTATAACATGATGGGTTGACTATTTGAGTGATCAAATCCTAATTAGGATAATAATATTAAAAAGTCCACGGAGATTACTAAACATATTTGGGTACCTTTTGAAATTGAATAAATTGTTAGCTGTTAGGTGGACTGTTTAAATTTATGATAATATTCTGTAAAATAAAAGGTTATTAAGATTAAGGAATGAGTCACAATGCTAACTAGAATATATCATATTTATTTTAAAATGTTAGGGCATCTAGTTTTACCTGTATAAAAATTTATCATTCTAAACCGAAAAACATATATTATATGCATATCATACTAATAACTGTATATGCATATCATACTAATAACTGCATATGCATATCATACTAATAACTGCATATGCATATCATACTAATAACTGCATATGCATATCATACTAATAACTGTATATGCATATCATACTAATAACTGCATATGCATATCATACTAATAACTGCATATGCATATCATACTAATAAATGCATATGCATATCATACTAATAACTGCATATGCATATCATACTAATAACTGCATATGCATATCATACTAATAACTGCATATGCATATCATACTAATAACTGCATATGCATATCATACTAATAACTGCATATGCATATCATACTAATAACTGCATATGCATATCATACTAATAACTGTATATGCATATCATACTAATAACTGTTTATATCACTGTATTTCCCATCACTATTACTCTTCACATTAAATGTTGGAAATCACTTCAGTTTACTAGTGTTGACTCGTGTCCCGATAATAACAAATACTACAGTCCTGATGACTGAATGGAATACAGTCTAGTGTGAATGCAGTCTATATAGTGTGTATGCAGTCTAGTGTGTATGCAGTCTAGTGTGTATGCAGTCTATATAGTGTGTATGCAGTCTAGTGTGTATGCAGTCTATATAGTGTGTATGCAGTCTAGTGTGTATGCAGTCTAGTGTGTATGCAGTCTATATAGTGTGTATGCAGTCTAGTGTGTATGCAGTCTAGTGTGTATGCAGTCTATATAGTGTGTATGCAGTCTAGTGTGTATGCAGTCTAGTGTGAATGCAGTCTATATAGTGTGTATGCAGTCTAGTGTGTATGCAGTCTAGTGTGTATGCAGTCTATATAGTGTGCATGCAGTCTAGTGTGTATGCAGTCTAGTGTGTATGCAGTCTAGTGTATATGCAGTCTATATAGTGTGTATGCAGTCTAGTGTGTATGCAGTCTAGTGTGAATGCAGTCTAGTGTGTATGCAGTCTATATAGTGTGTATGCAGTCTAGTGTGTATGCAGTCTAGTGTGTATGCAGTCTATATAGTGTGTATGCAGTCTAGTGTGTATGCAGTCTAGTGTGAATGCAGTCTATATAGTGTGTATGCAGTCTAGTGTGTATGCAGTCTAGTGTGAATGCAGTCTATATAGTGTGTATGCAGTCTAGTGTGTATGCAGTCTAGTGTGAATGCAGTCTATATAGTGTGTATGCAGTCTAGTGTGTATGCAGTCTAGTGTGAATGCAGTCTATATAGTGTGTATGCAGTCTAGTGTGTATGCAGTCTAGTGTGAATGCAGTCTATATAGTGTGTATGCAGTCTAGTGTGTATGCAGTCTAGTGTATATGCAGTCTAGTATATATGCAGTCTAGTGTGTATGCAGTCTAGTGTATATGCAGTCTAGTGTGTATGCAGTCTAGTGTGTATGCAGTCTAGTGTATATACAGTCTAGTGTATATGCAGTCTAGTGTGTATGCAGTCTAGTGTAAATATATACAGTCAAGTGTATATAATACAGTCTAGTGTATATGCAGTCTAGTGTATATGCAGTCTAGTGTATATACAGTCTAGTGTATATGCAGTCTAGTGTGTATGCAGTCTAGTGTAAATATATACAGTCTAGTGTATATAATACAGTCTAGTGTATATACAGTCTAGTGTAAATATATACAGTCTAGTGTATATAATACAGTCTAGTGTATATACAGTCTAGTGTAAATATATACAGTCTAGTGTATATGCAGTCTAGTGTATATGCAGTCTAGTGTGTATGCAGTCTAGTGTAAATATATACAGTCTAATGTATATAATACAGTCTAGTGTATATACAGTCTAGTGTAAATATATACAGTCTAGTGTATATGCAGTCTAGTGTATATGCAGTCTAGTGTGTATGCAGTCTAGTGTATATGCAGTCTAGTGTATATGCAGTCTAGTGTGTATGCAGTCTAGTGTATATGCAGTCTAGTGTATATACAGTCTAGTGTATATGCAGTCTAGTGTGTATGCAGTCTAGTGTATATACAGTCTAGTGTATATGCAGTCTAGTGTAAATATATACAGTCTAGTGTATATAATACAGTCTAGTGTATATTCAGTCTAGTGTATATGCAGTCTAGTGTATATACAGTCTAGTGTATATACAGTCTAGTGTGTATGCAGTCTAGTGTAAATATATACAGTCTAGTGTATATAATACAGTCTAGTGTATATACAGTCTAGTGTAAATATATACAGTCTAGTGTATATAATACAGTCTAGTGTATATACAGTCTAGTGTAAATATATACAGTCTAGTGTATATAATACAGTCTAGTGTATATACAGTCTAGTGTAAATATATACAGTCTAGTGTATATAATACAGTCTATTGTATATACAGTCTAGTGTATATAATACAGTCTAGTGTATATACAGTCTAGTGTAAATATATACAGTCTAGTGTATATAATACAGTCTAGTGTATATACAGTCTAGTGTAAATATATACAGTCTAGTGTATATAATACAGTCTATTGTATATACAGTCTAGTGTATATAATACAGTCTAGTGTATATACAGTCTAGTGTAAATATATACAGGCTAGTGTATATAATACAGTCTAGTGTATATACAGTCTAGTGTAAATATATACAGTCTAGTGTATATACAGTCTAGTGTAAATATATACAGTCTAGTGTATATAATACAGTCTAGTGTATATACAGTCTAGTGTAAATATATACAGTCTAGTGTATATAATACAGTCTAGTGTATATACAGTCTAGTGTAAATATATACAGTCTAGTGTATATAATACAGTCTAGTGTATATTCAGTCTAGTGTAAATATATACAGTCTAGTGTATATAATACAGTCTAGTGTATATACAGTCTAGTGTATATACAGTCTAGTGTGTATGCAGTCTAGTGTAAATATATACAGTCTAGTGTATATAATACAGTCTAGTGTATATACAGTCTAGTGTAAATATATACAGTCTAGTGTATATAATACAGTTTAGTGTATATACAGTCTAGTGTAAATATATACAGTCTAGTGTATATAATACAGTCTAGTGTAAATATATACAGTCTAGTGTATATAATACAGTCTAGTGTATATACAGTCTAGTGTAAATATATACAGTCTAGTGTATATAATACAGTCTAGTGTATATAATACAGTCTAGTGTATATACAGTCTAGTGTAAATATATACAGTCTAGTGTATATAATACAGTCTAGTGTATATACAGTCTAGTGTAAATATATACAGTCTAGTGTATATAATACAGTCTAGTGTATATACAGTCTAGTGTAAATATATACAGTCTAGTGTATATACAGTCTAGTGTATATACAGTCTAGTGTAAATATATACAGTCTAGTGTATATACAGTCTACTGTATCTACAGTCTAGTGTATATACAGTCTAGTGCATATACAGTATAACTGTATATGCACTTTTAGAAGCATGTCAACAGTCATAGATTTTTAGAAAACATATCACCGCTACGTTTAGATTTATGCAAACCTGAAAGTTGTAATTACAGAATCCTGTGAAATGAAGTAAATCATTAAAATGTATCTATCATCTTTTGTTTATAGAATCTTATGAGCCATTATATAAAAGCATATCCCAACATCAATTCTCGTGAAATATAATTATAGGCTAATTATCTTCTCGTTGTGATCCAGCGACAACCTAGCAATGGAAAAATGTGTTTTTTTTTAAATAAAAGTACCTTGCCTAGTATTTTAGTATTCAGAAGGCTATTTTTGGTATGCTTTTTTAGGGATTTCCAACTACATTGAAAATATTGTACACAGTAACAACCAATTCAAAATCTTAAATAATTTCCTGCTGATAACAGGACCTTTTCGAGTAGGGATGAAATCTAAAAAAAAATTCAAAATTTGATAAGTGAAATGATGGCACCAACATTTATAACTAATTATAATATTAAACTAAAGGTTTCGTATTTATGACTTATGTAACAGAGTTATATTGACTTAGTGAGTGAATTTTAAGATTAGCTTTGAATGTGCTGAGAGAACTTGTTTTTTCTTGAGGCAAACTGCGCCATAGTTGTGGGTCAGCAAAATTTAGATATGTCTGTAAATGGTAAGTCTGGGATAATTAACAGCTGATTGGTTTGATAGGCGGGTTTAGTAGGAATGTTCTGCGGGGTTAAAAGATGATGAATTTTTATACATATAGATGGTTAGTAAGTAGTTATAGTTATCATAAACCTTAACTAATCTAGTAATAAGAAAGAAAGAGCTAGAACTGACCAGTTATTCGCGGCCAGTGATGTACTTATGATCTATCTATATGTAAAGAATTGCATTCATATCTACTTTTATAGTTTGTTTACCATTAAATATCATTACGAAGTCGTATGAGATGCTCATTGTTCAATTATCTTTAGCAGAGAGAATAGCAAGATAGATGTCAGTTCACAAGATGGCCCCTCTTTTAGCATGCAAATCACCTGTCGATAAACTCAGAGAATAAAAAAAGCTCATCAGCATACAAGAGAGATGCTGCTCAGCATACATTAGCTCTAGAGGCAGCTTCAAAGCAATTGATGAAATACTTCATTGATTAAATAACAGCAGCTTCATTGCCTTTTAAAATCACGAGAAAGAATAGCACCACATGCTATGGGAAATAGGAATAATATATTTTGTAGGACTAATTAGTTACGAAAAATCGGTCAGTTATATAAAAAAAATGATATCTTATAGGTTATGTAATTTTAAATGGTATCAATGATACCTGCTGGTATTATGGAAACCAATTAAAATTGAAGTATAAAAATTATTATATTACATCGTCTTTTTTTTTGACCGAATATATGGAACTGACTGAGAATTCATCACTTACCCTATACAAATATTCGCTTTTTGTCCCAATAACAATGTCGACTCTGATATTTCAATACTAGGACTCGGTAAGTTTCTTTGAGTGGCTAAGAGTTTGAAGTCGTTTCTTCTTGGGTTTCTGATGGGGCAGAACTCTCGAGTTGGCAGTTAATTTATCAGACTGGAGAGGAGCAACTTGGGAGCAAGAAGAGGGAGCTGCTTGGGAGCAAGAAGAGCGAACTGCCTGGGAGCAAGAAGAGCCAGCTGCCTGGGAGCAAGAAGAGCGAGCTGCCTGGGAGCAAGAAGAGTGAGCTGCTTGGGAGCAAGAAGATTGAACTGCCTGGGAGCAAGAAGAGCCAGCTGAATGGGAGCAAGAAGAGCAAGCTGCCTGGGAGCAAGAAGAGTGAGCTGCTTGGGAGCAAGAAGATTGAACTGCCTGGGAGCAAGAAGAGCCAGCTGAATGGGAGCAAGAAGAGCAAGCTGCCTGGGAGCAAGAAGAGCGAACTGTTTGGGAGCAAGAAGAGCAAGCTGCCTTGGAGCAAGAATAGTGAGCTGATTGGGAGCAAGAAGAGCGTACTGCTTGGGAACAAGAAGAGCGAGCTGCCTTGGAGCAGGAATAGTGAGCTGCTTGGGAGCAATAAGAGTGAGCTTCTTAAGAACAAGAAGAGCGAGCTGCTTGGTTCAACTTCTTTGCTTCCTCTACTCAATACATCCTAGCAATAAAAACTATCGGAAAGAACTATTTGGCCAGCGCTGTGATGTCTGATACCAACATTGCGGGAATTTGACGGAACATTGGATTGATGAGCTCTATAGGAGAACCATAGAAAAACACAACTAATATATTTAATATTAAGAACAAAATTTTATTTCATAACTACACTCAGTTTTTAGAATTCTCTATTTTTTATAACATCATTCTGATATGTTAGGAAATAATTAAATAAAAATTAATCTCTTTTATTGATATTTTATTATAAAATAAATGTTTCAAAGCGTGCATTAGTAATTCCTTAAATTCAATTTTAAATGTGACGATATAAATAATTACAAAATTAATTTTTCTATAATTATTATACATTAATATACTATTATTTTTTATATATACCTGCTTTAAGTTTTAATGATAAACAATCTAATAATCATATTGAATTATATGTCCTTTTTATTTATTCCCTATTTTACACTTATATAAGGTTGATATATTTTTATAAATTAAACAACATAATTAATAGTTACATTTATAATATCAAATTGTTTAATTTTAATAAAGATCTCTATTGGTCAGACTGGTGAATTTGTCAAACTACATTTAATTTATATAAGCAAAAATAATATAATAAATAAAGTGTTTAACAAGAGCCATGAGATATGAGATAGAATGAATAAAGTTTCTGAAAGCTTTCATTTAGAAGAAACAGAAAAAAATGTCATTCCCACCATTCCAAATGATAAACTTTCGGCCACTTTCTTCTTTTTTATTCGACTAGAAAATAAAGAGTATACATAACGAAATATTTGATATTTCTCAACAAACTGTTAGTTCTCCATTAAAGTTTTTGGCTGTGGTTTGAAATTGCACTCGCGATATTTTTTCCTCGTTTGCACGTACCTTAATATGGTCCTGGGAAACAGCACATTATTTCCCACGGAAAATTCCCCCCGCTGAAATTTTTATCCCGTTTTTTGTCGCGTCAAACAAGTCGAAGTTTGAAGCGGAGGAATGCTCTCCTGTTGCTGTTGTTTTTGGGTATTTTTTACACAACTTTGAAGTAGGTTCCGAACAATTTGAAAAAGACTAAACTATCTAAATTCATCAGAAAATAATGTCTGGTGACGCGTCGCACACCAAATCAGTAACGGAATCAACTAAATCATTGAAGTAAAGTCAAAATCTGGTTAAAATTTACTTAATATTAATTAATTCAACACTAAAAAACACGTATTAAAAAAGAAGAGCGATAATGGTCATTTGAGTGTTTATTTATCCATTTGATTTTTTCCGATACTCGTCGTAAAACTAACCCAAATTATGAAAAAAAATATTTAATTGGCTCGTTGCTTCATACAAATTAAATGAAAAAATAAACAATCAAATTAATTTTTTCAAAAACTTTGAACAATTTTAAATATTATGTTCATTAACTTTAACCTTCATCTATTAATTCACTAACTTCCTAAATCATTATTGAATACTGGTTATTTTTGACAGACCTCTACACTAGTTAACCTTTGACGAAAGTGTTTTAAAGTGTGACGACACGTAACGACAATAGCGACGGTGAGTGTTGCAATACTGCGAGGATGGAGCCTCTGACCGGTCTCTTATAGTCTAATTTGTGTTGCCAATACCTGCAGAGGTTGTTATAGTAACGCCAGTCTAGCGGGAATTCCTTCAACAGATTATAGGAACAGCGGATCAAAGCGACGGGAAATACGCTGATGTAGAGAGTAGCTTGCTTGGCAGTTGATGGAGTAGAGTGAGTGATGTCTCGTAAACACTGTCAAACACTTCGTTTGTAAAATGGGTATACACCGTACACACTTTCAAACTCTTCGACAAAATACTTTTAAAATCGTTTGATTTTACTCTGCTAATCACTAAAATCAAGAGTTTTAATGTATCTAACTTATTGAAAAAAAAATCGTTTAAACAGTTTGACTTGAAAAACTAATTTCTTGAATTATTTTATATTGTGGTGATTATTATTTCTGACAAGGGATATTAGTTTCTTGAGTTAAAGTTATAAAAAATACCAAAATTAATTTTATACCTATAAATATAACTAAAAATGTTTGTTAAACAATTTAACAAGTATGGATGAGAACGTGTGGACGGGAAATTTTTTTATTTGATCATATTTTTAGAGTTTGATGATTTTGTTTGACAGTGTTTGTCATCATTGCGTGATAATTAGTGAACAAAACTGGCGATTTTATACATCATTTAACATTGTCCTTTAAATTAATAGAGAATATATAATGATTTTTGAAAGAAAGGCCGTAAAAACAGCTTGGAGATGAATTTTTATCGATTTTTTTTTATATTTAGATATGTAATAGTTATTTATATGATTGATAAGATGTTGTTACTAACATAGTAGCTCTATAACTTTCATAACTTTAACCGAAAATAGTTGACAGAAATATATTCACACAGTAATACTAATTAAATTTTATTAATAAACATCCATAAATTACAATACACTATCTATTTACACTGTACATTCTATAGTTTAATCACCCAAGCAACTGTTCCATATCGTCCAAAGAGTTTCTTACATTCGTACGCTACGTTGAGGTGTGTGACATCAGGAGGCACTCTCCCGTAGACTTAATTAAGAGAGGGAATATAAACATGAGTGAGTGAGGCAACGACATTAGCCAATTCTTAACGCCATTATTGAAGCAGATTAGCAAATTAAGAAACAGGCGTGATGAGATGGCGAGATATCTAACGGGATATATCTAACTGGGATATATCTAGCGGGGATCTATCTAACGATGGGGAGAGATCTAACGGGGATATATCTAACGATGGGGGATATATTTACCGTTGGGGAGAGATATCTAGATATGGGTAGAGATATCTAACGGAGATATATCTAACGATGGGGGATATATTTTCCTTTGGGGAGAGATATCTAGATATGGGGAGAGATATCTAACGGGGATATATGTAACGAAGGGGATATATCTACTGATGGGGAGAGATATCTTACTGGGATAATTCTAACGTTAGGGAGATATATCTAACGGGGAAATATCTAATAGAGATATATCTAATGATGATGGAGAGATATCTAATGATGGAAAAATACATCTAACTAGAATATCTAACGACGGGTACATATCTAACGATGGGAAGAGATAACTAACGGGAAAATATCTAGAATAGTAAATTCCAATGTAGAAAAATGTTAATATCTAAATAATAAATAACTGTACCTGATATCTTATTAAAAAATAGCATATAATTCAGAGCATTAAAAAATATCACTATCATTTGTAGTTATTAATCAGAAGAATTATATTAATTAGTTACCAATTGCTTTGATAGTATTAATTATCGAAGAGTAATTTGATATGTAATATTTACATTGAAATTACTGTCTATTTAATTTACATTTAATTCACTATTGCATAATTGGATTAATTTGAAATATGGAATATTGTTTCATTAGTTATTTTAGAGTAAAGTTACAACATATGAATTTTCTGCTAACAGCGATCATGGTAACTGAAATGAGAACCTCTTATTTTTCACTGATGAATAATATTGTAAAATGTAAATATATATATTTTACAGACGAAGTTCATTACAAACTTGTTTTTCACGCTCGAAAAAACTTTGTAAACCTCTAGGAAGTTTCATTAAAAATTAAATTGAAGAACTTGTGAGTGTCTCTCAGGTGAGTTCAAATGAGGAGAAATTGCAAAGAGTAATTCGCGATATTTGCCGTCACGGTTGGTACGCTTTGCAGTCACAGTCACAGTTGGTACCTTCTGCAGTCTCAATCACGGTTGGTACGCTTTGCAGTTATCATCACGGTTGGTACACTTTGCAGTCACAATCACGGTTGGTAGGCTTTGCAGTCACAATCACGGTTGGTAGGCTTTGCAGTTATAAACACGGTTGGTACGCTTTGCAGTTATAAACACGGTTGGTACGCTTTGCAGTTGTAAACACGGTTGGTACGCTTTGCAGTTATAAACACGGTTGGTACACTCTGCAGTCACAATCACGGTTGGTACGCTTTGCAGTTATAAACACGGTTGGTACACTCTAAATTTGCCATCTCATTTTCATTCCAAAGAATGTATTTAGAAAGAAATTGTTATGAGGGGCCAATATATGTTGGGGCCACCTAATCTCCCATTCTCCCACCATAATTATTTTCGCGTAGGTAGATGTGTCTAGGTTGAAAATCAGCTAAAATGACTACAATAGTCAGAGGTAAAATTATAGTGAGCCATAAGGAGATTTTGTAGATTTTTCTTGTTGTTTTCTTATTCGTCCAACCCTCATTATTTTTATTTGGGTTTTCTTATATTACTAACACATTTATTTATTATATTGACTGAACACAGATTGGTAAAGTGTAGATAGAATAGAAGCGACCTAATCACTTTTATTATTACTCATCACAGAAACTATCAGATTATATTTTGACTTCACCTTTCAATTTACGACGAGGATATTTATTTCATATCTTTTAAATTTGAAATTCATTTTTCAATTTTATTTATTATGCAGTTAAGTGAACATTTTTGCCTTAAAATTATAGCTTAAAAAATGGGAATAATGACTGTAGAATTCCTTATCAGACATACCAAGGATAGTTCGTTAAACCGCAGCTCCCCGTAATACTAATGATGTTAAAACTTTCCAAAGGGGATTATATTTCGATCCCCGGTTTTATTGTGAATCAACGGAAGTTTGAACAGTGGGGGTTAATTAATTTTCTGTCGATTCAGGAAAATACTCTTTTGTTACCGATCCATTTGGTCAATAATTTGTTCGTTTGCATCTTAAAACTGGTGCTTGTGCCTGGTGTCTTCCTTTACTATTCCCCTGTCTCTCTACAACTGGTGTTACTGTCTGGTGTCTTCCTTTACTATCCCCCTGTCTCTCTACAACTGGTGTTTCTGTCTGGTTTCTTCCTTTACTATCCCCCTGTCTCTCTACAACTGGTGTTTTTGTCTGATTTCTTCCTTTACAATTCCCTGTCTCTCTACAACTGGTGTTACTGCCTGGTTTCTTCCTTTACAATCCCTGTCTCTCTACAACTGGTGTTACTGTCTGGTTTCTTCCTTTACTATCCCCCTGTCTCTCTACAACTGGTGTTTCTGTCTGGTTTCTTCCTTTACTATCCCCTGTCTCTCCACAACTGGTGTTTCTGTCTGGTTTCTTCCTTTACTATCCCCCTGTCTCTCTACAACTGGTGTTACTGTCTGGTTTCTTCCTTTACTATCCCCTGTCTCTCCACAACTGGTGTTTCTGTCTGGTTTCTTCCTTTACTATCCACCTGTCTCTTTTCAACTGGTGTTACTGTCTGGTGTCTTCCTTTACTATCCCCCTGTCTCTCTACAACTGGAGTTACTGTCTGGTTTCTTCCTTTACTATCCCCCTGTCTCTCTACAACTGGAGTTACTGTCTGGTTTCTTCCTTTACTATCCCCCTGTCTCTCTACAACTGGAGTTACTGTCTGGTTTCTTCCTTTACTATTCCCCTGTCTCTCTACAACTGGAGTTACTGTCTGGTTTCTTCCTTTACTATCCCCCTGTCTCTCTACAACTGGAGTTACTGTCTGGTTTCTTCCTTTACTATCCCCCTGTCTCTCTACAACTGGAGTTACTGTCTGGTTTCTTCCTTTACTATTCCCCTTTCTCTCTACAACTGGTGTTACTGTCTGGTTTCTTCCTTTACAATCCCCCTGTCTCTCTACAACTGGTGTTTCTGTCTCTCTTACCCCTTCCTCTCCCTCCCACCGCTTCAATGGAGTGCCACAATGTCCGGAATGTCCGCTTTGCGCCAAACTTTTTCGATTACATGGAATGTTTTTCATAGCTGGAATAATTTGTGGTTGTAGAACACAGACTGAGATAAATTTTGCGCAAATATCGCTGTGCAAATGCGCAAGGAACACTGCGCAATGAGACTGTGATATTAATGAAATATAATATATTAAATGCACATTCTATGCTTATATTAATTTAATGGAAAATTAAAGAGGAATTAAATACATATGTGATATAAAGTTTCTTTTATGTCATTTTCTATTTCCATTCAGAAACAAAATTCAACGTGATTTTTAAAATTGTGTATTTCATTTTATAATTTTTCAGCAAAAGTTATTCAGATAAAGGTTTGATCCAAAATGAAAGTATCAATGATTATCTTCATATATTATATAACTCTTAATGGCGATAATATTAAAGACTGAAAATCAAAATTGAATAGTAATTTTTCACGGAATGTTTTTCTGTTGTGACTAACTATTTTTCCCATTAGTCCAAGTAATTCAAACAAATATTCCTGAGCTACACCCTAAATTAAATATATGCAGAGTGGTATTTGTCAAGGAGTTTTACCGCAACAAATGATATTCAAACAGGCAGGTAAAGCGACGGAACGAGTCTTCATCAGGTCTCCCTTACATCGTACAAAAAATAACCACAGAGACTGTACCTAATTGATAAAAATGATATAATTAAACGTTTTTGAATATAAATGCAAGGGTAAATTAACTGTAAACGTACAATCAATCTATTTGTCAGACTGTATCCGAGCTAGAGCTCAATAATACAAGATCTGGAGTTTGAATTATTGTCTAATTTGAGAGAACCTCTTCCAATCTGCTTCTCCAAACAACGTCTCCCAATAATCACTAATAACGTCACTAATCACTAACGACGTCACTAATCACTAACGACGTCACTTAATCATCAGAACGATAACCCCGACTAACGAGTGCTTGACGTCGGTGTCATTAAACGCAAAGGATGGGACTGTTCAGCCAGGCAAGTTAATTTGATTATAGCGAGCTGTTTGTGCCATAATTTGGTCACTTTTTTACATTGCATTTCATTTTAATGAATACGAGAGATGTATAAAATATTGTCATTAATTCAGGAAAGCGTACTAAAAGGTAGTGATATCACTTTAATTTAATGTTATTGTAGAAAACTCATAATAACAGCTTTATCAATATAACGATATGAGCATTATTGTTCAAATAACTTTTCAAATATTAAACACAATTACCGATTTTTCAATAGTTTTCAATACAAAGCTTTATATTAAATTTCTAGCTGAACCTTGATTGAAATAAAGAATTACTTAAATATGAGTGATCCTTTTGAAAAACGTAAGGAATAATTCTATAACTGAAAAAGTAAACTATGGTCAAATTAATTTTAATATTTGATAAATGTATGAAATAATATTTACTCAATGTTTATTTTTATATCAATATATATAAAATTTTAATTTCTACTATATTAACTGAACAGGACGGTATAAATAGATCGCATGCTTATTAATAAAGCTGTTGGTGAGTATTAATGCGATCAGTAAATTAGGCATAGACTATAGAGTCATCAGACTAATACAAATATCCATAGTCTTACATTGATCCAGTGGGTCGGAAGAAAGGTATCTAACACCAACCCCATTGCCGGTTATTAATGATATATTATGGAATAAATAAAGGATACTGAAATCATCTCTAACGAAATAACAACGTTTATAATTTTCACTTAATTAATTCTGCCTCCCGTTCATATTTTTATGATTTAAGCTGCTAGCCTAAAAAGAATGTCACCGTCCTTCCGTGAGTGGATTAGGTTTGTTGGCTTTAAAAAGGCCCTGCTGATCACCATTCGATTTATTGAACGTATTTTTGGCAGCCAATCCGATTATTTAGGAGGATATTAAGTCAATTTATCGCACAGTATCCCGTTAGAGACTCTTGTCCTCTCTCCATCTTATTGGAGACACTTATTATTTTAGTCAACAATGTAAGGGCTTTGAGTTAGGAAAACATTATAAAATTAATACTATATTCATTTATTTATTAACGACTTATAAAATGATATTGATAATAGTGTTATTATAATACAAATAATAATATCACTTATTTTCTCTTTAAAGTTTTTTTTTAATATGTCACTAAATGTGCATTTTTTCAATAATTGTAAGAAATAGTAATTAAGTGGGACACTTTTTCATCAAAATAGTATGAAAATATTAAAAATATTAATATTATAGTTTATTACAAAACATAATATTCATATGTATAATTACTCAAGATTCAAACCAAAAAATTAATATGCATACTGCATTAACTAATAATAATTAATTTACCTAAACTTTAACCCCATTTTGAAAGGATAAATCTTTTCGTGGAGTTTAAATATTCGCTCCCTGGCATTTTAGGGGAGAGAAATCTGCCCACCAAACAACACAGGAAAACCATCCATCACGGTTCAGAAATTTCTGAGCAGCAACCAAAAACAAGGAGACAAACATCAAAAATAAACCTCCCCCACCCCAGCTTCTTCTTTCGCCAAAATAAACAAACCATCACCGAGACGAAATTTCATCTCCACTCTCTCTCACCGGTAGCTAAAGTGGCTAGATCTTAAAACTAGGATTATTCTTCTATAATCATTAGAAAAGTTTCCGAATTAGAATTATTTTTATATTATATTTATATTAATTATATAATTATTAAGACTATTCATTCATAATAACTTTCATATTGTTTGATATTAGATAAAGCTAAACCGATATATGTGCATTCATTTTGTGAAACAGAATTTATAATAATTCTTTGAATTTATTTTTGTAAAAATTTGTTTAAAATCAAATATATCCTTGATTTAATTCACCAAATTTAGATAATTAGAACTCTAAGTTATACATTGAAGCTTAGAATTAAATTCTATGAAGTAATATTTTTATTGATAAAATTCCATATTGATTTGGATGGATTCAAATATTAGTTATTGATTATATAGACATGTAATGATTAAAATTAGTGCATATTTGAATAATATTTCAATACAATTAGCAATAATACCATGCAGTGTACATTGTATGATAACTACAAATAAATTTCTACTAACAAAATATCTTTTGTGAATTTAACCTTTCCACCCTGAGAAGCTGGCAAAGATTTGTGATCTGATAATTCTTTCGAAATTCTGGATGGCTCTCGAAATGATTAATTCTCTGCGGCACATCTTTCACAGATCGGAAGGCAGATATTAATGAAAAGAAAAGCTCTTAAGACAGGAACGTACGTGGAGAAGCTACGGCGAGAAAATACCACAGTCACTCCTAACGCACCTTCAAAGAAAACAGTCAGCCTCGGGTACAGAGCACTGACTGATGTAAACTGATGAATGATCAAATACTTGGTGAAAAAGCGAATAATATACAAAAAAATTCGTTATTATAATTTAAAGCAATATTTGTTTCATAGAGAAAATTGTCTCTTCAATTATATTTTGAGCTATTAAAAAAGCTGATAAAATCTCTCAATGTATATTGAACGAATTGAGTAAATCGATAGCCTTCAGAGGCAAAAAAGGAGACCACAATCTAGTTTCCTATCATAGCAAGATCCAAGCAAGAATTTATCATATGGTTCCGTGCAATTTATCTTGCTTCTCTATGGAGAAAAAATTATGAGACGGTTGAAAAGGCGCTGCTCATAACAGCTGCTGAAAATAGAAGCATTTATCTTTTTATGAAGAGCTAAATTCGAAAAATTTGCCCATTTTCCGATAAAGAAAGAGGTCTGCTTAGTTTTATCATCGATAATGTATTCAAAATGTCCCAAGCCTATAGCTTTTCGTAAGATTATTTTTTGAGCTAACTTTAGTCTCCAGAAGCCACGAAAGAGAATATTCTGTAAACACAGTAATATCAGCGAATGCATAAGGTTCAGAATGTACGCTCAGAGGGAATTGTTGCAACGAAACAAATCCCTCGTATTTTACGATGGTCTTCTGAGTACCGCCATATCGTATTGCTTTTAATTGGTTCCTCTGGATCTTGTTTATCAGCAATAATTGGCATGGCTCGCTTGACTCACACTAGTAATTGGCTAGCGAGTCGCAAGGGTTTAGAGATATCACCGCTCTTGCCTACATCATCACCACATAAACCAAAACACAGATCATTGAACCGAAAACATATCTTTGAACCTATTACACGTCGACGAATTTCTGACGATATGCTTTTTAATCCATTTGGGCATGCAAATTAGATCCACAAACCAGAATAGAATTTATGCGGATATAGATCAGGGAATTGGAAAATGGTGTAAATACTCACTGTTGTGCGTATGGTGAATAAATGAATTGGAAACCCGTGAATTGTAACTTTTAGGAATCATGATTCTACAATTAATCCGTTACTTACATTCATCTCTTATATAGGTACATATTAGCGCTTCTGAATTCATCTGCTCGATAAAATACACGGTATCTGTCACCAAGTAAAAAATAGCAAGGATCCATTGCGGTATATAATTAGAGTACGGACAAAGAAATGTGATATTCCCTCCTTCTCTGGCTACAGAGTAGCTTGACGAATGGCTGCCATTTTTACAGCTTGTCTCTGCCGAAAGCGACTCCGCTGCCGGCACACATTTATAGCTACAAAAACGCTTGCTTCTTTTGAAGTTACAAAAGAGATATCTGGGGGATGAAAGTGAAACGAATTCGCCTTTCTGGTATGCACTAAAACGCTTCAGCAACTCCTGTTTCTTCGGAATGAACCAGACTGAAACAAATTGAAACTTTCAGCAACTGGCAGACTCTACATACTTAGTTTTTTCCGTGGACAGTTATTTGTTATTTGGAATGTAAAGAAAATTTAACCTAAAATTTCAAATGATAAAAGAATATTTTATAAAATGTTACTTGCATTTAACATAATGTTCCAATTTATTTGCATTAATATCTAAAACTTTCATTGATGAATCTTCTACAATCAATAGATCTTAAAAAGACAAAAGAAAAATATAATTCGTGAGAGAAAGTATTTCTCGGTGAAGATTAAAACCTTTGCCAAGATTTATGAATCCTTCAGATAAGTGAGGAAAAAGTACCGGGAAATAGCAATGGAATCTGGAAGATTAAGACGATTAGCCAGAGGTTCCTTTGGAACTTTCCCTTTTTTCCCTTCATTAAATACAAGAGCAAACTATAGAATTATATTAACTTTATTTTGTGAAGGGAGATTTAAGAAGGACTCAGTAATGATTATTTACGGTTTTATTGTTGTATACTTTATAGAGCAACAGAAATTAACCTGTTGCGTATTTTATAATTCAATAAGTTATACTATAAAAAAGAAAACGTATTGACTGAAGTATAAACCATAATAATTATAATCTAAAGTGCAAATATCTCTGTTCAAAAGTATGAGAAGCCTTTGACTTTTTTTCTTAGATTTCCTTCAACTCATAATTTAATGTTCTGTTTTTTGGTGTAAATGGTATGACGCGTTCGTTGGAGAAAATAATATTCTAAATATTATAAAGTTATAAAAAAAGTAGCACAGTAGCAGTATATCTTCTATTACCAAAGTAGCACAGTAGCAGTATATCTTCTATTACCAAAGTAGCACAGTAACAGTAAATCTTCTATTACCAAAGTAGCAGCACAGTAGCAATGTATCTTCTATTACCAAAGTAGCAGCACAGTAGCAATGTATCTTCTATTACCAAAGTAGCAACACAGTAGCAATGTATCTTCTATTACCAAAGTAGCAACACAGTAGCAATGTATCTTCTATTACCAAAGTAGCAGCACAGTAGCAATGTATCTACTATTACCAAAGTAGCAGCACAGTAGCAATGTATCTTCTATTACCAAAGTAGCAGCACAGTAGCAATGTATCTTCTATTACCAAAGTAGCAACACAGTAACAATGTATTTAATATTACCAAAGTAGCAACACAGTAGCAATGTATCTTCTATTACCAAAATAGCAGCACAGTAACAATGTATCTTCTATTACCAAAGTAGCAACACAGTAGCAATGTATCTTCTATTACCAAAGTAGCAACACAGTAGCAATGTATCTTCTATTACCAAAATAGCAGCACAGTAACAATGTATCTTCTATTACCAAAGTATCAACACAGTAGCAATGTATCTTCTATTACCAAAGTAGCAACACAGTAACAATGTATCTACTATTACCAAAGTAGCAACACAGTAGCAATGTATCTTCTATTACCAAAATAGCAGCACAGTAACAATGTATCTTCTATTACCAAAGTAGCAACACAGTAGCAATGTATCTTCTATTACCAAAGTAGCAACACAGTAGCAATGTATCTTCTATTACCAAAATAGCAGCACAGTAACAATGTATCTTCTATTACCAAAGTATCAACACAGTAGCAATGTATCTTCTATTACCAAAGTAGCAACACAGTAACAATGTATCTACTATTACCAAAGTAGCAACACAGTAGCAATGTATCTTCTATTACCAAAATAGCAGCACAGTAACAATGTATCTTCTATTACCAAAGTAGCAACACAGTAGCAATGTATCTTCTATTACCAAAGTAGCAACACAGTAACAATGTATCTACTATTACCAAAGTAGCAACACAGTAGCAATGTATCTTCTATTACCAAAATAGCAGCACAGTAACAATGTATCTTCTATTACCAAAGTAGCAACACAGTAGCAATGTATCTTCTATTACCAAAGTAGCAAAACAGTAGCAATGTATCTTCTATTTCCAAAGTAGCAACACAGTAGCAATGTATCTTCTATTTCCAAAGTAGCAACACAGTAGCAATGTATCTTCTATTACCAAAGTAGCAGCACAGTAACAATGTATCTACTATTACCAAAGTAGCAACACAGTAGCAATGTATCTTCTATTACCAAAGTAGCAGCACAGTAGCAATGTATCTTCTATTACCAAAGTAGCAGCACAGTAGCAGCACAGTAGCAGCAGAGTAGCAGTATATCTTCCATTACCAAGTTGTTGGTGTTTCAAAGTGCTCTTCTCAGGAGAGAGATAGCTTTCCCACCACTTAATAATTCTCTCCTTGGTCTGCTGCAGGCGACAGTTATGACTTCTTTGTTGATGGATGAAGCACCTGCATGGTTCGAAGGTGAGAGAATTCAGTCCTTGCTCCTCCAAGCCCCAAACTTCCAAAGCTTGGGACGCTCCAGAAACCTCGGAAGTTTTAATCGGTGGAGTATTTTTTCACGGTGATTTAATATGCATTTATTTTCGGCTTATGAAGGTAATCCGAGAAGAAAAATCTGGAGAACGACCGGATCATTTAACTAATAAATACATGAAATATACTAAGGTAAGTTTACTAGATAATATAAGTGGCCGTTGCTGTTATTTTGTCTTAACATACAAAAATGTAGCACTTAAGAAAGGAAATATAAGTTGCAAATATAAAAGTGCCAGATGCTTACAGATAAAACATTTCAAAGGCTTTTATTATGCATGCAGTAATAATAAATCGATTTAAAAAGCATCTCACATGTTATTATTTGCTATTAAGAACAAACAATAGAAAATTGAATGCAAATAAGACATCAAAAGCAACAAAGGATGCCTTTCAGGGTGCAGACTTTTTCCCCACCAGGAAATTGTATGACTTGAGAAGATTTTTTGAAGCAACACTCAAGATAAATATTCACAAAAGAGAGTTTCATTTTTTCTGTCCGGAGGTAGCACTTGGCTGCAGGACGGGGGTGAACATTCACTCGATTCCCGAGGAAATTGACTGGCTCATAAAAAGGAGAGCATTTTGCCCACTGCTCCATAAAGCTGGCTTAAAGCCAAGGAAATGGCAAATAAAAGCAATTGAGCTTAATGAGTGAGATCACGTGGAGGAGTAAGAGCAAGAGGAGGGAGTGAGGGCAAGAGGAGGGAATGAGAGCAAGAGGAGAGAGTGAGGGCAAGAGGAGGGAATGAGAGCAAGAGGAGGGAGTGAGGGCAAGAGGAGGGAGTGAGAGCAAGAGGAGAGAGTGAGGGCAAGAGGAGGGAGTGAGAGCAAGAGGAGAGAGTGAGGGCAAGAGGAGGGAGTGAGAGCAAGAGGAGGGAGTGAGGGTAAGAGGAGGGAATGAGAGCAAGAGGAGAGAGTGAGAGCAAGAGGAGAGAGTGAGGACAAGAAGAGGGAGAGAGAGCAAGAGGATAGAGTGAGGGCAAGAGGAGGGAGTGAGGGTAAGAGGAGGGAGTGAGGGCAAGAAGAGGGAGTGAGGACAAGAGGAGGGAGTGAGGGCAAGAGGAGGGAGAGAGAGCAACAGGAGGGAGTGAGAGAAAGAGGAGGGAGTGAGAGCAAGAGGAGGGAGTGAGAGCAAGAGGAGAGAGTGAGAGCAAGAGGAGAGAGTGAGGGCAAGAGGAGGGAATGAGAGCAAGAGGAGAGAGTGACGGCAAGAGGAGGGAGTGAGGACAAGAGGAGGGAGTGAGGACATGTATTATTGGTATAACCTAACTACACATTAGTAACTATGTTACTAGTATTCAATTAGCTTTCTTTCTTTTCTTTTTATTTCAATTTGTTATTTTACTTGCATAATCTTAGTAATAGATGACTTCGATGATATCTTCATGAAATTAGTAAGAGAAAGAAATATTATTTACACACCATTGTAATTAAAAGAAACGTTACAGTGTAGTTATAGGTATGAAAGGGTTATTTATAATTGGCTGCTTTTGAAAAAAATATTACGACAAGATAAGAAATCTCTCATAAAGAACTATGTGCTGAAAATGATGTGAATTATATTGGAATTGGGAGAATATTGGTGGAATATTGGAAGAATATTGGGACTATTGGGAGAATATTACTGGACTATTGGGAGAATATTAGTGGAATATTGGTTGAATATTGGTGGACTCTTGGCAGAATATTGGTGGAATATTGGTAGAATATTAGTGGACTATTGGAAGAATATTGGGAGAATATTGGTGGAATATTGGTGGAATATTGGTAGAATATTGGTGGAATATTGGGAGAATATTGGTGGAATAATGGGAGAATATTGGGAGAATATTGGTAGAATATTGGTAGAATATTGGGAAAATATTGGGAGAATATTGGTGGAATAATGGGAGAATATTGGGAGAATATTGATGGAATATTGGGAGAATATTGGGAGAACATTGGGGAAATATTGGCAGAAAATTGATGGACTATTGTGAAATTATTGCTGGAATATTGAGAAAATATTGCTGGAATATTGAGAAAATATTGCTGGAATATTGAGAAAATATTGCTGGAATATTGAGAAAATATTGCTGGAATAGTGGGAGAATATTGGTGCCGCCTTATGAAAATGTTGGTACACTGGTGGAATATCGGAACAGTATTGGAAGAAAATTGTTAATATATCAGTAAAATGTCGGGAATGTCGATCTATCATTTTGATTGGTTTGAATATTAATATATCTTGCATAGACGCATTTCAGAATTAGAAATAATGTGTTTACTATTTATGGTTGCTATTTCTAGTATCAACTATATTAAGTACCAAAGATAAATAGAGAACTTTATCTAACCACGTGTCTCCCAAGTAAAGACAGACAAGTAGGCGCCATTGAACTATATATAGACACTGCATATTCAAGAATGTTCTGGAGTATTATTTAACTGTATCCCCGGGACTTAGCAATAAATCTCTCAGTGTATAGAAAAGGTCGCATTTTCCCGAGAATAATACTACACATTCCCCATAAGTTTATCTACCATTGTCCTTATCATTTTCTACAAATCGAAACAAATAAAAGGAGGCGCGCTATCAATTACCCAGAGACTTGACATGTCCTGCCTAGACTGGGAAGTCCTCATAAATTTTGTGTTTTAGAGCACGAACAATTAGGCAGCAAGGCCTTGTCTGTCCAAAACAACAGTAGAACCAACTCAGTTGCCGGATAAACCAAACGTCTGAAACATTATTATGATCTATAATTTCAGCTTGAATATATCTATTTACCTATAACAATCAGTTCTGAAGGGATAAATTTGAATGCAATCACATAAAGTTTTAAAAGTGCATTATATGATTATTGAGTTTGATGATAAATTATATTGACAATTCTCAATTAATTAGTCTTGATAGTCAAAATGTGAAATTTAAGATTCTACTAGAAAATGTAATTAATAATAATACAAGATTATCTTAAATTCAATATCTTTAATTTGTTTCAAAGTTATGCAATACCTTATGAAAATTAGTTCACATTTTCAGACTATGACAATATTCATTTACTTAATAATGAAATAAATTCGAATAAGTGGACACCAATATGTTTTAGGTTGTAGAAAGCATAAATAATCTACTATTTCTATAATCTTTAATTAATAATAATTCAATTAGAAAATAAGATGGTTATTTAAGAAGAACTAATTCACTCCATGAATATTCGAAACAGTATCAACATACATCTAGCAGTGGAAAGTAAGTAACTAAGACAAAAAAGTAGGCCCTGTTTCTGGCTGTAAAGATACACAATAATTAAAGCAATGTGTGTGTCTGTTTGTGATGCAGCATCTTCTCTATAATACCTACCACTCAAAAGAATGCCTAACTAAATTACTTGATGTCACTAATTGCAATGTTATATAATTATCTTGTTATTTGTAAAATTACGCAATATTATATATATGAAGGTTTTAGATGATGTATAAATAATAAGATAAATATTATGTATATATTATACCTTCCAAATTTTGGTAATATTTTTCCTTTTTCCAAATAACTAAAAAAAGATTTACTGTCAAAAATATCCAAGAAGATAGTTCTCGGAACACTCGGTCTCATTTTGTTATGATTTTTTAAAGAACAATGATAAAAAAGTTGAAATTATGAGTACTAAAATGAGTAGTGTATTTATTAAAAGTGGATAAAATCATTAATTTTGACATTTATTTAACATGAGATTTGAACGGAAAATTCGGTCTCGGAATTTTCCGTCTGAGGTATAAAAGACATTTATGAATTAGATGTATCGGCGGGTGAGCCATCCCCCGAACCCTCCTGCCAAGTCTTTAAACAATCATGAAGAGTGCAGTACAAAAAACTAGTGGATACAACAAACTACATAACTGCCATTTTTGTTAAGAGATCCTTTATAATTCTGAGAGCGAAATTTTCGCATCCCCAAAATAGAGATAACAAGAAAAAGTAAGAGATATAGTATTAAAGTACACTCACCAGTTGCAGTGGATACGAGACAAGTCTGCAGCTGACAACTGAAAAGAAATAAAGAGTTAGTTACTACATCACATCACAGAGTTAGTTACTACATCACATTACAGAGTTAGTTACTACATCACATTACAGAGTTAGTTACTACATCACATTACAGAGTTAGTTACTACATCACATCACAGAGTTAGTTACTACATCACATCACAGAGTTAGTTACTACATCACATTACAGAGATAGTTACTACATCACATTACAGAGTTAGTTACTACATCACATTACAGAGTTAGTTACTACATCACATTACAGAGTTAGTTACTACATCACATTACAGAGTTAGTTACTACATCACATTACAGAGTTAGTTACTACATCACATCACAGAGGTAGTTACTACATCACATTACAGAGTTAGTTACTACATCACATTACAGAGTTAGTTACTACATCACATTACAGAGTTAGTTACTACATCACATCACAGAGGTAGTTACTACATCACATTACAGAGTTAGTTACTACATCACATTACAGAGTTAGTTACTACATCACATCACAGAGGTAGTTACTACATCACATTACAGAGTTAGTTACTACATCACATCACAGAGTTAGTTACTACATCACATTACAGAGTTAGTTACTACATCACATTACAGAGTTAGTTACTACATCACATCACAGAGGTAGTTACTACATCACATCACAGAGGTAGTTACTACATCACATTGCAGAGTTAGTTACTACATCCCATTACAGAGTTAGTTACTACATCACATCACAGAGTTAGTTACTACATCACATTACAGAGTTAGTTACTACATCACATCACACAGTTAGTTACTACATCACATCACAGAGTTAGTTACTACATCACATCACAGAGTTAGTTACTACATCACATTGCAGAGTTAGTTACTACATCACATCACAGAGTTAGTTACTACATCACATTACAGAGTTAGTTACTACATCACATCACACAGTTAGTTACTACATCACATCACAGAGTTAGTTACTACATCACATCACAGAGTTAGTTACTACATCACATCACAGAGTTAGTTACTACATCACATTGCAGAGTTAGTTACTACATCACATCACAGAGTTAGTTACTACATCACATCACAGAGTTAGTTACTACATCACATTACAGAGTTAGTTACTACATCACATTGCAGAGTTAGTTACTACATCACATTACAGAGTTAGTTACTACATCACATCACAGAGTTAGTTACTACATCACACTACAGAGTTAGTTACTACATCACACTACAGAGTTAGTTACTACATCACATTGCAGAGTTAGTTACTACATCACATTACAGAGTTAGTTACTACATCACATTACAGAGTTAGTTACTACATCACATTGCAGAGTTAGTTACTACATCACATCACAGAGTTAGTTACAACATCACATTGCAGAGTTAGTTACTACATCACATCACAGAGTTAGTTACTACATCACATTGCAGAGTTAGTTACTACATCACATTGCAGAGTTAGTTACTACATCACATCACAGAGTTAGTTACTACATCACATTGCAGAGTTAGTTACTACATCACATTACAGAGTTAGTTACTACATCACATCACAGAGTTAGTTACTACATCCCATTACAGAGTTAGTTACTACATCACATCACAGAGTTAGTTACTACATCACATCTGTGTATTCAATCATACTGTCCTAATTAGTTGCCTAATGACTCTTTGAAGATACACCAACATTAACTCTTCAATTTGGAGTAGGGAAAGCTACGATTTATTGGTCACTTCCACATCTTCGGTTGTAAAAGAAAAAACGATATAATCATAATTACTCTATATCTATTTTAATTAGTATCCATGATATAAAATAATAGAATTAGGTATCCTTGATACCAAGATATAATAAAACTAACCAATAATATGTAACTTTATTTTTAATCAAATAAATACCACTATACCCGGACACTATTAGTATTAAGTCACATGATAAATGAAGTATGAACCGGAAAATAATATAAGTTATATAAGCTTCAGACACTGTATTATTGGATATATATTGAATAGACAAGCCTCTTTACACCGGACTCTCCGGTGTAGAGAGGCTTGTCACCATAAGAAATGACGTCTGAGAAGTTGTCTCGAAATAGCCAATCTAATCAAAGTTGTGTTAGCACACAGTCACTCTGTCAAAGAAACGTCCTACACGTCCTAGATATGAATGTAACAAACGACTCTTTTTAGAACTGAACTGATAAAACAGTTACGTTCTTTCATCAATTTACTCTTGCATCGCAGAGAGTAGGCTCTTATTTTTCACTCTTCAGATGGGCAACTCTTAGTTTAAATTTTTTTTGAAGGGACAACTCTTACTCTACACTCTTTAAAGGGACAACTCTTACTTTACACTCTTTAAAGGGACAACTCTTACTTTACACTCTTTAAAGGGACAACTCTTACTTTACACTCTTTAAAGGGACAACTCTTACTTTACACTCTTTAAAGGGACAACTCTTACTTTACACTCTTTAAAGGGACAACTCTTACTTTACACTCTTTAAAGGGACAACTCTTACTTTACACTCTTTAAAGGGACAACTCTTACTTTACACTCTTTAAAGGGACAACTCTTACTTTACACTCTTTAAAGGGACAACTCTTACTGTACACTCTTTAAAGGGACAACTCTTACTTTACACTCTTTAAAGGGACAACTCTTACTTTACACTCTTTAAAGGGACAACTCTTACTTTACACTCTTTAAAGGGACAACTCTTACTTTACACTCTTTAAAGGGACAACTCTTACTTTACACTCTTTAAAGGGACAACTCTTACTTTACACTCTTTAAAGGGACAACTCTTACTTTACACTCTTTAAAGGGACAACTCTTACTTTACACTCTTTAAAGGGACAACTCTTACTTTACACTCTTTAAAGGGACAACTCTTACTTTACACTCTTTAAAGGGACAACTCTTACTTTACACTCTTTAAAGGGACAACTCTTACTTTACACTCTTTAAAGGGACAACTCTTACTTTACACTCTTTAAAGGGACAACTCTTACTTTACACTCTTTAAAGGGACAACTCTTACTTTACACTCTTTAAAGGGACAACTCTTACTGTACACTCTTTAAAGGGACAACTCTTACTTTACACTCTTTAAAGGGACAACTCTTACTTTACACTCTTTAAAGGGACAACTCTTACTTTACACTCTTTAAAGGGACAACTCTTACTTTACACTCTTTAAAGGGACAACTCTTACTTTACACTCTTTAAAGGGACAACTCTTACTTTACACTCTTTAAAGGGACAACTCTTACTTTACACTCTTTAAAGGGACAACTCTTACTTTACACTCTTTAAAGGGACAACTCTTACTTTACACTCTTTAAAGGGACAACTCTTACTTTACACTCTTTAAAGGGTCAACTCTTACTTTACACTCTTTAAAGGGACAACTCTTACTTTACACTCTTTAAAGGGACAACTCTTACTTTACACTCTTTAAAGGGACAACTCTTACTTCACACTCTTTAAAGGGACAAGTCTTACTTTACACTCTTTAAAGGGACAACTCTTACTTTACACTCTTTAAAGGGACAAGTCTTACTTTACACTCTTTAAAGGGTCAACTCTTACTTCACATTTTATTTAATATTTTTGTGTGAAGGAAATGAAAGTAGAGAGAAATGAAATTTTTTGTTGTACTTTGCCAAAATATCAAATGAAACAATTTTTCCCCCGTTTTCTATGGAAGTGCATTTGAGATTTTCTATTTTCTTACACGTAAATTTAATATTGCTGAAAATTGCGTAAATGATTATAATTAATATGATAAAAATGTAGTAACTAGATGTTATATAGAAGAAAATAACAGAAAAAGATTTTTTGATATTAATTTATATAGATATGGGCAAAATTACAAATTTATATTCAATACACATACATATTATCTTGGTCATTATATATATTAGTCTCAAATAACCAATTTTGTGATGTGAAAACCAGTATAGAAAGATCTTAATTATATATATATACATGTATATTTTTCATTATTATTTCGCACTATCTGGTAATAATTTGTCATGTAGTTGCTGGGTATTATACATTATATATACTTATATATAATTCTTCGATTATTTTAATTTTCTTTTGTTTTAATTGCTGCTCAGAATTTTATCTTACGCCAGATTGAATAAAAAACATCTAAACGAATTCAAATGGTAGCTGTAACAATCATCAGAAATTGGCACAAACACATAATATTCATGGAACATCATTACATCGAATAATTTCAATCGTTAAAACCTAATAAAATATAAAAGCCTATCTACACTGAGCATAGCATCGACGTAAGGTAATATAACTTATTATACCTAAGGAATAACCTTCTAGAATCCAAAACCTCACTGCACAGTGACATAGGTATTTCTTTCTCTGTTTCTGTATCCACATCCCTTTGCTTACCAGTGATACTCTGCAACCTTCACGCCAAAACTTTGGGATCCTTTCGAAAAACTTCTGCCAACATATTCCATCAAAGAGAAAATTGTATCCTGCCAATATTTCTCTGCGCTAAAGTTACCTTTTGCGTAATTGAGAGGCTTGCGAAGAAGATCATCTCAACATGGCATGGTAATCAAGATGAAGATGCAACTCAATCTTCATACAGTTGCAATTTAATCATATATTTTGATTTGTTTTATATAAAGGATGTAGTAATTTCAATTTAGTTAATTTCTATTTTCACTAAAAACTAATTTGAAATAGTCTGAAGAATGTTTCTTTTTAATTAAAGGATAGAGTTATACTGTAACTCATATTGCAGATTCTTTGTAAATGATCTTCGTTTTGAATCATGACGTCCGATTTTAATAAATTATATAAACAAAAATTTAGGCACCTCCTTTTTAAAATTGTACCTATTATAAGCTTCTAAATGGATGGAATTTACATTAATTCATTTGCAGTTAGTGGTTTTTGAAATTTATCAACAGGTTTGTCCGTCTTGAATATATAAATCTGATCATATTCTAATTTAACTAATCTAACTTTATAATCTCCCTATTTTATTATATCTAATCTCGCCATTTATATTATACCAATAATTAGACATAACTCTATCATAAACGTCACTTTGTAGTTTTGTGACGACATTCTTGTCACTGTCACCATGTGACGTCAAACTTAAGACAGAAGTCATTAAATGTTATTTTTGCTTTGTACCTATCATCTGCTGTTACTCCTCCACAACTAGCGATCAAAGAAGGAGGAGAAGGAGGAGGAGATGGAGGAGGAGATGGAGGAGGGGATGGAGGCTGTTAATTAAGAGCAGTGATTGACAGGCGTTTGAATGGTCCAGTAATGATTATTGGTGGGGGTGATTGCCCCCATCTTCCCATCTATCCACGCCAAGGCAATGTCACTGCAATCATTTCAACACTCATATCCTCTGCAATTATCTCAATATTATCAAAGTCTCATCTCTGGGTACATATCTGACGTGCCACTTGATTTGCAGGATAAATTTACACATGTATATTCATATCGAAATAGAACTGAATGTGTGTTATCATAATTCTGGAATTTTATTCGATATTATCCATCTATCCTTTTTTGAACATAAAATGTATGGAATAAATAAACAAAATTGAGATTTTTATATTGTACCAACAGCTACATTTGTTCAATCAAAGGTAGACAATAAAATTCATTTTAAAATGGACATCAACTAACGCCGGGAAAGCAATTTTTTAATATAATCTTGCCGTTTGTCAGTGACTTATTTTGCGCGAAGAATTACATGACACTTATTAAAGTCAAGCTTCCAGTTTTTACCGAAGCCGTTGTAGAATTTTATTTTCCTATATTACATTTTGTTATTGTTATCAATTTTCTTTTCTTTGAAACACTTTCTTGAAGAAAAAGTTCATTTTATTTTCTCTGATTTCCTTTGTCTGAAATTTTGATGCAACTATCAATTTTCTTGACATTACAGTTGCATCTCCATTTCCATATTTCAACGTCTAGAAAATTGGCTACAATTCTCAGCGAATTTTATGAACTCATATAGCCTCTAAATGACGTCTAAAGACATTCTATCACTTTAAATATTATGCAAATTATTAATAATTCAGTGCAAAATAGGCAACATATGTATCCATATCGTGAGGCGAATATAATAAAGTGGCGTGGTGCTTTTTAGCATTCTGTGAGTTAGAGCCCTAGGAATATTGCAAATTTAAAAGCCTTCTTCTCGGCAATAATCTAAAGTTATGCAAATAACATGGGGTGGGGGGAGAGGGGGGGGGGGAGAGGGACTATAGCTAGCCACGGTTAGGCACATTATTTACATTCAAAGATCGAACGGGAGAGAAATCTGAAAACAAATAGCCCTGAGTCTGTTAAATTGAATTGAACGGCGAGGATTTAGGATATTTCTTTCTCTGGTCACAATATCGAGCGACTAGTTCAGCTCTAACGAGAAAAAAAGAATGTACAAGTCATATATAAATTATCTTCATAGGAAGTTATTCAGTTCAGCTAGTATATTTTCATATAAAACTATCGGCAGCACGAAATATTCCTACAAATAAGCCAGACAGAATACTGAATTTCATCATACATCAATTTCGAGTGAATAAGAAAAATCCATGCAAGAAATAGTATTCCAATCGTAACATATATTCATCTTCTTCCGTTCATATCAATCCAAAAGGTGCATAAATTTGCTGTATGGAACTTCCACATTGCGCTACTGGCCAGAGTCTCCAGCAATCCGTATATATAAGACTGAGAACACAATAAAAGAAGCTTTTACACTATTTATTTGCTTCAAATAGACCAAATCTAGCTCAGGGGCGGCCAATGGAGTGTGTTCTGCATGGAGTCTGACTGGAGTTGATAAGTGAACTGAGACTCCTAAGATCTTCTAAATTGCTCCTACATAACTAATCAATGGTATAGTTTCCCGTGCTATATATTATGAATGTGAGTCTTTTTAAGATATATTCTATACTTTACTTAGATTTATTAATAGCTTAAATAATTTGATAGAAAATTCTCATCATCAGTAGATAACTTGTCTCAGAATTCTAGAAAATATCAGAAAATTTTCATTATTCTTTACCGATATATTTCATTATAAATAATTTTCAGTATTGATCTTTAGATGAATGTCATATTTCATATATAGAAAAAATATTGCAACTTGCAATAGATTAATACAAACATAAAAAAATATTAGCATTTAATTGAATTATTTCCTATTCCCAAGAATTATTCCATTTCTCTTCTGATTGTTCCTGTTTCTGCTACAGAGGATATAACTACAAAGTCCTTCAAAGCAGAATTGATGTATCATTTTAGTTCCTTTGTACTCAAATACATTGTATTATTGAAGATCATTTCAAGATTGTGATTAAAACAAGTATATGGGTTTCAATAGAATAAATAGTAGCTTTTTGGATTATTATTACGGTATATTTAATATTGTAGTCTAGAATTATTACATGAATTTGATTATAATTTACGAAGAATCTCGATATTGATTGCCGTCAGGTAGTTTGTTGTATCCACTAGTATTTTGTACTGCACACTTCATCTAATATTGATATCATACTCCCAACTACAATTTATTTGCAGGCAAGCCCCTTTTTCTAAAGCAGATAAACCCTGATTGAAAGTTGCCTTGAGAACTATCTGGCAGCAGTTTGCTGGGTGTAAATAAAGCATCTTCTGTACGGACGTAAATATCTCCGATCCAGCACCCTTTGCCGGTTAAGTTATTTCAAAATATTATGGCTGGAAAGTGCTGACGGAGGGGCTAATAAGTCGTTACTCAGGATCAAAGTGTTTCGGATAATATTTATCGGTGGCGCTGAAGCTGAATTAAAAGGAGTTTCGCCGGCGAGGAAGCCAAAGCGCCGCGATTTGCTTGGTTACGCAACATTCTCCGTCAACCAGAAACTGAATCGCTGGGAAATTACATTAGCTGTTTTTTCTTTTGCTTTAAATTGGTATGTGACTTTAGCCATTTTCGATAACTTTGAAATTAAAGATAAAAGACGATAAATTTAAATGCCAACATTAATTTCGAACAAATTTACTATACGGAAAGATTTCTACTCTAGACTATAAAACTGTTGGGAGTTATTCAAAATATTAATATTAATGATAATGATTATCTAAGGTATTTTTTTTCATTTTTAAATCAAAGTTATGACATATCCATTAAATGGTGATAAAATTTAAATCTAGGCAAATTATTGATTATCACTAATTTCTAAATTTATATTTTTTTTAAATATAAATTCCAACCAAAAAGGATTTACCACAAATCCCAAAGCAATTTTACGAAGGGCAAAGTTTTCGAAATATCTTCTAAATTCATAACCTTTACATCAATCTAGAGTCAAACAAACGTCAAGGGAAAGAACTTCTAAAAACACTCCAATTGCAATGCATAAGGAAATCAAAGGCGAACTTCTCACTCTCTTCACAACCTTCCATTTTCTTTTTCTTCTCATGTTTGTGGTTTGAAAGTAGAAGCGACGGATGGTCTCCTCGGGGAAAACACATGAACTACTCCCGTAGGAATTCTCCAGGATGTCTGTAAACACTTGCAGGATTTTGCCGTGTTATCATATACCGCACATTTCTTATGCAGCACAATTATTGTACGTTGTAGTAACAGTTAATGCGTTCTAGAAACAGTTATATTCGTTCTAGAAACAGTTAATTCGTTCTAGAAACAATTAATACGTTCTAGAAACAGTTAATTCGTTCTAGAAACAGTTTATACGTTGTAGTAACAGTTAACTACTGTACAGAACGCTGTGATAATTGTATTCTGATTACCTAATAGTTAAAGCTTAAAAATTGTGGTAAATTTTGGGTTATGATGTATGTAGAATATTCGAAACAGACTTTATAATACTGTAACACCGTCAAAGTGGTTGTTCAATTCATACGTTCTTTATATGTTTCAGTGTATATTTAATGAGTAGATATGATTATAATAAGAATAATCATTCACAAGGAGAAATGGAGGAATATTTATAAATGTGCCAAACAGAACTCAATCATTGTACAAAATCAGAAAATATAAATCAGAGAGAAATGTAAGCTGTCTAGAAAATTGAAATAGAATTTATTTGTGAAATTTAAAACATCAAAATTTTGGAAAAAATTATTGAGATTATAATAAAAAAAAACATTCATTTACTTAAAATTAACGAAAAGTAATTTAGCTAATTATTAACTTTTAATGGAATGAAACAAAAATCGTTTTTAAATTATTCATACATAATGATCATATCTCCAATCAAAGTTTCCTATCTGAAGAGATAAAAGAATGTTGATGATACATATAATTTAGTACGATAATTGGCTTTAATTACCATAAGATATAAAATGGCTCACTATCACCTGAATTCTCTTTTCAGAAAGCAATAACAAGCCTCAAAAATGATTTTATAGTGCCTCGAATCCGTTGAAATGACTTTGACTTCTGCTTCGCAGCATTCGGACCTATCAGTCGTGCGGGGTGAGCTATAATTGGATAATTTCCTTTTTGAGACAAGGAGATCTTTATGCTCAAATGGTCTAGATTGCGGGGCAGATGAGGTTAAATCTAATTACAGTCTGTGTAAAGCTGCTAATGCTCTGATATTACCCATCGTGGGATTACCAAATATCATCTGTGGGATCTTAAGTTGATTCGGATTACTAAGTTAGGTAAGAATGTGCAACCCTTTCCTCGGATACAGTGAATGAAGCTTTCCGTCGCCTAGTATCTTGTCAATATCTAGAGGCATTTGGCGCCTAAAAACAGCTTCTGCAGGCCATTACGGGTCAGAAAAAAGAGCATCTGCAGGCGTCACCTGGCGAGGGCTGCTAAAAGAAGGAGGGGAAAAACACCGCGTGCTGTTGTCGCGGGGGGTGTTCAATAGAAAAATCAACCTCACTGCTTTTGTAATTACACTCTACTCTGAGGAAACCCAGAAGGAAACCTCTATACAGTAAAGGTTTACATAAATTGGACTTTTTTGTTAATGAAACCTTTAGTTTGAGTTATAGGTATAATGTAAATAAAATAGAACATAAAATGAATAGAATCATCATAGATAATAATAGAATTAATATGGTAAATTGAATAAATATGACCCTTCTATATATTGTAACCCGAAAATCATTATAACAGTTGACAAGAAAGGGAGTCAGATGTGTATGACACTCCGTCTTTTTGCAGCCGAGATAGGAAGTTAATCTCAGAAATCAATGGCGAAGAATCAATTTCATTTTCTTTTCTTAAAGCTGTCAGAATTTAGTGAAGTGCAGAGACTTGGTGAAAGATCATGAAGCGTAACTCCTAAAGTTCCGTTCTAATCGATCCTCTTCCGCAGTAAAACTCTTGTAAAACAGAAGCCTAAAAAATTCCACAACTTCAGACACATTTCACCAGATTTTTTCATGAAGTCCATGTTTTATTTTAGATAAGATTTTGGGGCTATTCTCTACGGTGTAAAATTCGTGAACTTTGGCGGAATTAGAGGCATGGCTTGTGAATGAGTCCCTGGGATCGAATGAGTCTAATGAGAAAAGATCCTGAGAGAAAAAGCTTCCTTCGGTTGAAATACGGACTGGAAGATAGGGAGAGCAATGGCTGGACTGGGCATCGTCAAGAGCAGCAGATCCTAATGGATGGATACTTTAGAGTCTTCAAATAGGGTAATTGAAGAGAATCCTCCTGATTTACTGCCATTTCTCCGTTTGCTTTGCGATACTATCCCTCCCTCAACTTCGGGCATAGTTCATTGGCTTTCGATACAGCATCACATTGTGAGTAAGTCAGAACAGAAGTGAATCTTCAATAATCTAAATACTACACGTACTGCAATATGCAGCTTGAGCCTATGATTTGAATACGATTATAACTACATTCCTATTTTCAACCGGCTTCTATTCATTAGCATTTCAATCGAAAAACAAATGCGTTTCCTAATTAGAGCTTCCAATAACAACCAGCAAATCCTCGCATGCAGTATTTCCCAAATTAGTTGATTGGCTGAGCAATTGAACAAACTCGTCAAGTGTTTGTCTGAAGGACGCAACTTTGTGCATCCAAAGTAGGTAGGTACTGTCATCAAATGGTGTAGTGCGCTAACTTGCGTGTGGACTGGTCTAAGTTATGTGTGTGCATATACACAGGAGTATCTACTTCCTCACTGCATTAATTTCTCCCTTTATTTCATTGTCTTCAGTTTGCACTTAAAGGAAACACGTAAAGTTTAATATGGGAATATTGGCGCAATGAGCTGTCTAAAATGTGTTTTCAGTAGAGGAGAAGATTAGGTAAATATATTTCAGAAATGAGATCTATAGAATTATCATGAACTAATCTTTTAAGAAAATGTAAGTTATTTAATCTAATATAAAATGCTTGCGATTTAATTACAACATTTCAAATTGATTCTTTAATTAATTACTTTGTAAGAAATTCAACCGAACTTTGTGAACTCGATATATAACTTGTTTCATATATTTCAAATTATTCTATTATTTTGAAACTGATTATCAGTTGTACTTAGGAAACATAGTTATTAATGATTATTTAATAAAAGTCTGGTTTTGGTTCCATTAACATCTAAAATATGGAAACTACAGAAAAACTTGAATGGATTTAATGTTGCAGTTATGAAATAATAAAATGGTTAAACTTCCGAGCTAGTAACCTAACATTTTCAGTAGAAATACCCTGCCCTAATTTGGACTGAGTTCATTTTCTGATGTCTTACAGCAGATAAACCACTCACTGAAGCTAATGAACTGAACTCACAAATCTGGTGCTTTGTGGTGAACCTATTGCAGCTGCTAAATGCTAATAGAAATTGGCAAACAGTCGAAGAACTGACATCGTACATGCTATAGAGTGGCACAGTTGTCACTGTAAGTACTGAGAGTGGCACAGTTGCCACTATAAGTGCTAAGAGTGGCACAGTTGCCACTGTAAGTACTGAGAGTGGCACAGTTGCCACTGAAGTACTGAAAGTGGCACAGTTGCCACTGTAAGTACTGAGAGTGGCAACTGTGCCACTCATCGTGTTAAAAGTAACAATATCAGAAATTGATAATTTATGATAAAATAATGTTGGATAATATTTTCCATTCAATATTATTGAAATATAGAAGACCAACCTACCAAACACACTTTCCTTTACTTCAAAAACATAATGTAAAACTTTACCGCAATGTAAATGCCTCTAAATCCTTCGTAATTGTTTAAAAAAGTAATTATAATTCGCTTACTGTAGTATTCGAATTAATTAGTGGTAATGTATGTGAAATTATCTGCACAGATTCTGAAATCTTTATGATTATCAAAATATCAAATATACTGACATCATAAAATATAAGTTACATTAAAATTCAAAATGATAAAAGAATAAAACTTAATTTAGAAGTAACTGATGGTGAATTCTCTAAGAAACTCATTGGTATTTAAAATGTCCACCTGAGAATCTGAAAGTTTTCAAATAATTCTACTATCGGGCTTTACTTTGCATACTTACATATGGATAAGCAATCGTTGGGTGAACTGAAAAGAACTTCCAAAGAAGTCCAAAGTTTACTTCTTGGATTTGCATGGCATTACTTACCCCTTTGCTAAGTTGAAGACAAGCGCATGGATTTCCATGTATTAACTAAGTTCTAACAAACTCCTCTAACGACTCGTAACTTCGGCTTAGTTAACTCCGCCTTGTCGAAATAGAACTATAGATTTGTACTAGTGAAATGTTTTCGCAGCTCTATTCCAGTGTAGTCCCTAACAACATAGTTAGACTGTTGGTTAGATAGACCCTTTACTCTATTCCAGTGAAATCCCTAACAACATAGTTAGACTGTTGGTTAGATAGACCCTTTACTCTATTCCATTGAAATCCCTAACAACATAGTTAGACTGTTGGTTAGATAGACCCTTTACTCTATTCCAGTGAAATCCCTAACAACATAGTTAGACTGTTGGTTAGATAGACCCTTTACTCTTTTCCAGTGAAATCCCTAACAACATAGTTAGACTGTTGGTTAGATAGACCCTTTACTCTATTCCAGTGAAATCCCTAACAACATAGTTAGACTGTTAGTCAGATAGACGACCCTTTACTCTATTCCAGTGAAATCCCTAACAACATAGTTAGACTGTTAGTCAGATAGACCCTTCACTCTATTCCAGTGAAATCCCTAACAACATAGTTAGACTGTTGGTCAGATAGACCTTCAACTTCAAATATCTCTTCACCATAAAAATAACTCCTGAGTAACGTGTAATGATGGAAATAACTTCACAAGAATAGTAATCATAGTAATTTATAAAAATAAAATGCAAATAATTGTTTCCTCTGATTATAATATCCTACATTAATTACCCAAGTCAAGAAAAAGTATTGCAGCAATCTAAGTTTTTTATTCAGTGTTGTCTGTTTATCCAATTAACAACTAATCATATTCCACAATGCAATTATTATTCCATAATCTATTATAACTTCGTGAGAAGGCAATAAGAATGATTTCATTGAGTGGTTTATTCCATGTGATGCATTAGCGCAAGAAAAACTGCATTTGTTAACTTGTTACATGTACCACACAAAGCGATGTAGTTATTTTTGTATTCTTGAGTCAAATTTGCCTTGGTTAAAATTCACTGTTTTCATTTAAATGAAGGTGTGCACTTAATGTCAATTTGTAATACCTAATATTTTTTTATTAGAATAAAGTAACTAAATACGAAATTAGTCCAATACATTGTCAACGGAAGATTTTCAAATAAACACCGGATATTTTATTTATATTTAATCCTTCGAATTCCCCTTTTTGCAAAATGGGTAACATCTCTGAAAAGAGTGTTTGGCCTTGCCTTTGTCGTCCAAAAGAGTACAGTGAAGCATTTTCACCATAGAGCGATAGATAAGTTGTCCCGGCATGAATGCCAAGACATTATCCTCACGCTTCCGCCCGGTTACCTTTCGGAAGCTATAATTCTGGCTGTAATAAGTCGCTAGAACAGCCCTTTGAACTCCACGGAACATATTTCAGGTGATCGTCTAACTTCCTCAGTGACCTCATTGTTTTTCTGACTCTAACCAACTCACGATGACGAACTTCTTATCTCACCAGCCATCTTTGAAAAGAACGAGCCTGTCTTTCAAGATAACTGGCCGCTGGAAAAATAAATGGCTGTGTAGTCACAGGAGGAAGATAGATAACCTCAGCTAACTTATTATCCTAATATTAAATGAGTCGAGATGAAATTATTCTGTCATTTCTTCAAAATAATCGATGTAATGGCGTCAATATAATCAATTTTACAATGAAAAATAATTATACCTTGGCTATACAACAAAACCTATCATTCATTATTACAAACTATCATTCGCAAATTGTTACCAAACTTGAGTCCTACCAGTAGTTACAATTCATTTTTATCCTATACTTCCTCACAGTTTTTCTTATGAACCTACTTTTTTTCTCAATACATTTAGCTTCCTGTCTTTAGAAATAAGATAAAAAGCCATTTCATGTCAAGTAGTCCACTTTACTGAAGATAGAAAAACTTTCAGGTTATACAGATACCGTAATTATGCTGAAGAATTTAAAGGCCCTCAACGTAAAGGAATTGTTCTTTTATATTAAATCGCTCATTCTGAAATAAGTTTATTCTTTCTTATCATTGAAAACTCCTATCTATATAAATACTTCCCCTTTTGATAGTTACTTTGAAATTATATTTCCTGAGAAATATTGTCCTTTGATACCTATTCTTATATCGTCTGTTCTCTGTGTTCAATTTGTAAATTTTGTAAATTTCGTAAATTTTTAATATACATTTTCAGCATTTCTAAAATTATCATGTATAATTTATTTATTCGTTTTTGTAAGTTGCGGCAGTAATATATCAAGAGTGGAAGTCTTCCCCATCCACAACAGTCCATCAAACAGGAAAGTCTTTATCTTTAATGTGATCTCGTTCTCTTCTCTTCATTACAATTTGCATCTAGTTCTCATTCACATGACAATCTTTGGAGCAGAACACACACACACAACCGTTACTTAAGAGGCAAAACTCCTCTACGTGATATGCACACAAAAGCCTTTTATCACAATGGGAAGATAGCGTTCAGTCTGCGCACAAAACTCTCAGTCTGGGTTTAAATCTTTTATTCTGCCAGCTCTGCATCTAAAGCAGCTATTAAATGACATAATTTCCGCGAAAAAAGACGCCAATGACAGACTCGAGCGTTAAATATTACAGCTCATGAAGATACATTTTATCTGCCGATAAATTTGGTCCAAAGTATCCCAAGAATAAAATGTCCTTAAATATGCCATAAAACTAAGGCTCAAACCTTCACTGTCCCAGTTTCGAAGAATTTCCTTTGTGTGAGTGGCTATTATAGAATGTTTTCCTACTTCCATAACCCTTCCTCAAAGGTACTATATATGTATATTATAAGATATATACTAAATCTGTGAAGATGTTAACGCCTTCCTAAGTAAACCATGTCGATAAATCAGTGAGATTTTATTCAAATATAGGAGAAGTATATTAACCATATGAATTATCTTATCACACCTTTGAAATTTCCGAAGATAATTTACATGAATGGCTTCTATCTGTGCAAGAGAGTAAAGTTTTGCTCCATCGTTAGGTTTGATAGCGCCACGCCTCAGAATGCGAAATGTACTTCGTAATGACATCTAATGAATACAAATAAGCTGATGCTATAAGTTGAGGGCGCCAATTCAAAATGCCTGCTATTCTTTTTCGTTGAGATAGCTTCTCCTGTGTCTCGGTATATGCTAAGCAGCTGATGTATCAGCAAGGGGTAATCAACTCGCAAATTAGTTACGTGTCATTGGAAAAATGTCTCGTGATCAGAAAGAAGCGATACGGGAGGAAAGAAGTCGGCAAGAAAAATAGCCTATCTGGAAAAGAGCGTGCCTTTGTTCTATTCACAAGATATTTAGAGTTTTTTCAAGTATATAGTGAGTTTTTTAAAGTCATGTTGATTATTGTCAGCTTTTTATTACTAAATTGAGAATAATTCCTTTACTATAATAAAAGATCTTCGTTTATATTCTAACATTCATTTATTTGTGAAAAAAAACTCTGTGATATAACTTCATATTTCAAAAACTTGATTTGAAAAGTGTTGAAAACGGAGGAGAGAAATTGCAGGTCAACTCTTCAAAGCGATGGAAGTGCAAATAAATGGAACACTGTTAGTTTGCTTCACTTTACACACGAACAGCGATGAAATAAATAAAAATATCACAAAGAATTTCCGGCTGAATTTAGCTGCCATTCTTCGTGAAAAGAAAACCGAATGCTCTCTTTTATGGAGGGAGAACGAGTCCTGGAATGGATTGATGCAGCTTCATTGGAGTGAATCAGACGCGCCATTTCCAGTTCTGATACCAAGCCAAATTTTACCAACTCAAACTATTCATTCTCCTTACATTGATGAACTATTCCTGCAATAGGAAATGCTCTCACTACTCACAATTGATTGCATCATTTACATTGATATTTCATTAGGAAATCATTTTCACTGGATTCATAATTTAAAATAAGATATTTCATTTTTTTTGTGATTTTGATCAACATTCAGAGGCTGTCAGTTTGTCAACGAAGCATGTAAGTGCACTCACTTTATGTGTTTCTGTTCGGATAGTTCCATGAATAGTTGGTAAAAGCGTCTTTTGGATTTCTGAGGCAGAGTAGCGTGTGTCAGATGCTTTGTATTCCGATCATCTGAGGGTAAACCGCACAAAAGGAGAGATAACTCGGCATCGCAATTATCTTGAGGAACTTTCTAGAGGATGAAAATAGTCTTTGTTTGGTTGTTTCAAAAGACACAGCTATGGCAGCAATAGCGAGGGAGTGTCTGTACTTTGTGTATACTGAGTGTTGGATGAGGTGGATTTGAGATATCGTGAGAATGTTTATGTAGTTTTTCAATTTTCTCTCAATTTAAAAAATAATTATTTATTTTCTTTTACCTATCTTATGGAAAATTAAAAGCCTAAGTGAAATATAACAGTAGGGTTAGCTACTTTTAATCAATTCTGAGTGTATTAAAAATGGTACTGGCCCGTTTTGATTTATAAATTACTATTGTGATTGTTAACTTTGAGGGACTTATAGGACAAGAACCTAGTATAGTTAAAGGAAAATATGGTTTGAATCTTACAACAACCGTAAATAGGAAAAACAGATCAGAATGTTTGAGTAAATTGATCTCTAAATTTATGGTTGTTTGCTGGCTATCTAGAAAAAGTAAGTAACTCATGAAATTTAACATGAATTCAAAATCCCTTTATTAAGAATTAGTTTACGTAACTAGAGAGCAAGTTACGCATATTTGTCGATAAAATAAGAAGATACAATAGAATGAGGATTTTTTTTAACTATATTTTAATTGATATCCATACTACTATATCTTCAAGTATCATGGATAACAATGGAAAAAATTAAATAATAATTATATCGTTGAAAAGGACCGATAATTCGTAACTCACCGCAATCCTTTCACAAATCCTCAAACTGTATATCCTGAAGCTACATCATCAGATGGTGTCCATCTCTATCGTAAGAGCAGCAGCTTATCATTCGAGAGAGTCACACGTCATTAACTTTAAACTTCTTGAATGTTTTAAAATGCGTAACGTCGAACGAACTTTTCTCAAGAAATAAACTTCGGACACCAAATATCGTTACGTTTTGTTCCATCCAATCGTGAGGCGTTGGAACTCAATAGAAACTTTTCAATATAATATATGAAGTACAGAGTCTGAAATAAGACCTACCCTTGAGAATACGAATGGCAGCAAGTAGTAAAAAAGATATAGGGATTCAATTCATATTTAAATACAGATTAATATGTGAAGACGAGATTAGCAATCTTGTGTAAAACTACTCTTAGAACTTAGTTGAATATAGTTAAATAAAATATGTAATCCTATTGGAAGTCGCTAATCTATGGATATTCAATAGATATAATTATAGGCAGAAAAGGAATACTGATGAATGAAACTGACAGTATATCCCTACTTGTATAGAATAAATGAGTTATGTAATCGTTCATTAAATGAAGAATTTATTTATAACTTCTCCATACCGATAGAATCAATGCATTGGCAATTTAGAACTGATACCAACTCTCCAGATTGATATCAATCAAAATAACAGCGAAACAAATCCTCAAAGAAATAGTTCTGTATGTCAATTTGATTCTTCCAATCGGTCTGAATGAGTTTTCTGATTCGATCTGCAGCAAAAACAGGCTTTGGTTTCTCTGCTCCGTGCATCCCTTGTTACCAACGAGAAAAAGCAACAGCATCTTTCGGAGACAACCCCTTGCTTTGATGTAACAGTTACACTTTTTAACACAGAAAATAGGGTCTGCTGAACAAAAGAAATGTTTCTCTACGGATAATAGACTGAATTTAGTGCTTAAAATAACAACTATACGAGCTCTTGTGGAAAACGGTTTGTGTTTCATTTTTCAAATGATATTAATTTAAATATCTAACAAAGACTTATATACTCCATATCAAAAACAAATACAAAATATAAATTCTTAGAATAAAGTTTTTACTGCAAAACACAATAAGAGAATGGGAGAAATTTCTCATTCTTTCTTCTAAACCAATAAAGAACCAAAAAATTATCATTGGAATTCAATCGAAGTTTCACCAATCAAAGAGCAGATGAACTTGTTTGCGTCTTTCGACTTTGAAAAAAAATGCTGACTTTTTTTTTATAGATCGTCCAATTAACTTATTGTTTTCATGAATGTTTTGCATGACTGAATTTATAGTATAATAGAAAGATTATTAAAAGTATTCAAGCCTGTAAAATTATCTGCACTATTTTAGAACACAGCAAAACAAAATAGTTTCATTCTATGTTGGTGCCCAAGGATTTCTAGACGAACCAAAACGTTCATCCATAGTTTCGAGTGAGAAGAGATCAATCTTAGACGTTTTTTCTTCCTAGGTGCTAATCCTATTACTGCTAAGGTATTTCGGTTAATTTGTATACCCTATACTATTATCAAGTTATCATGCTTCTGTGTTGAATATTGATTTTATTATTGATAATTTCATTTCCACTAATCTATACGATAACCAATGATCAATCTGTCTTTTTAAATATTGAAATATTTTAAGGCCTAAATAATGACAGAACATGAAACTGTAATAAACACATGGATGATATTAGCGTACAATTTTATCTAAAAAAAACAATAAACTTCAACTGAAATGACTGAAATTACCTGAACTCATTAAGTACTGTCCACTATCAATCAGTATTTGTCTTTAGAGATGGGATAGTTTTTAACTTAAAAATTCATGATATCTCTCTCACTGCATTATTTTTTAGAAGTTATTTATAAATATCATAAAGCAGTAAAAATGCATATCGGGTTAAAATTATGTCTTTAATAGGGTAGCCGGTAAATTGCTCGAAAACAATTGCTCGAAAGACAATTGCTCGAAAACAATTGCTCGAAAGACAATTGCTCGAAAACAATTGCTCGAAAAACAATTGCTCGAATGAACAATTGCTCGAAAGAACAATTGCTCGAAAGACAATTGCTCGAAAAACAATTGCTCGAACGAACAATTGATCGAATGAACAATTGCTCGAATTATCAAATTGCTCGAATGAACAAAATTGCTCGAATTATAAAATTGCACAGTTTTCGATTTTATAAAAGTCAGTTATTCATGAAGTGGAGCTGCACCTAACAATCCTTGTTTCTTTTTAGTAATTGATCATTAATCATTCTATAAATGATTTTAATTATTAATCCTTCTGCATAATCTTTTTTTCAGACCGTTTGTGTCATCTCGTATGTAACATGTGAATAGGAATCATGTGGTGAATCACTACTATTCATTTTTTTATCATTAAACCCGAAAAAAATTGTAGATTAATTAAAACTCTGCCATAACTTAGATTAATTTCACCTATTGAGGTGCCACATACAGATAGGCTAATAATAAATCTACAAAAAAAAAACACCACATGATTCCAATTCACATGTTACATACGAGATGACACAAACGGTCTATAGGAAAAAAAAAGATTATGCAGAATAAGTAATAATTAAAATCATTTATAGAATGATTAATGATCAATTACTAAAAAGAAACAAACATTGTTAGGTGCAGCTCCACTTCATGAATAACTGACTTTTATAAAATCGAAAACTGTGCACTTTTATAATTCGAGCAATTTTGTTCATTCGTACAATTTGATAATTCGATCAATTGTTCGTTCGAGCAATTGTTTTTCGAGCAATTGTCTTTCGAGCAATTGTTCTTTCGAGCAATTGTTCATTCGAGCAATTGTTTTTCGAGCAATTGTTTTCGAGCAATTGTCTTTCGAGCAATTGTTTTCGAGCAATTTACCTAGAACCCTTTAATAGTGTTTAGAGACTCTTATTATCCTGCATTTAGTTTGAATTAGGGAATCAAAGACTTCTCAAAATGGTTTCTCTATGTGTGACTCCTCTTCAACAGTATAGGTTAGACCTAAACTCAGCCGTCGAATTTCCATACCATAAACGTCTTTGTCTCAAAAGCAAAAGAGATGACGTGTCATACGTCGGTCTTCCTGGTTATACATTATTAAATCTTGAAATGAGACAACAATTGGGAGCTTAACAATTCTTTGCGTATTGATCAGAGTCCAATTAGACGAATATTCGAGAAGGAATAATTCGAAGAATCTGTAATATTATGTTAGGCGGTAATTAGGAGATGCTTAGCATATTGGAGATTTTAATTATATTTTATCGGATAAACGGGCACTCGAGAGAGGCAGTCCGATGTTAAACATTGTTGTTGTTGTTGTTGTTTTTCTGCGAGGTAAATATATAAATTACATAAGCACGGGCTTGCCGAATGTACATATGATTTTTATTGCAGATAAGAAATGCATGGTAACTAAAGTAGATTAACATCAGCATCAAAGAGAGATGATGATGTATATTTTAATAATATTTCAGCATTCCGAATACAAATTAATGGTTATTTACTTAAATCGAAAGAGACAAACATTGACTGTTTGTCGAAACATTGGAGCTATTGGCTCTTATTAAAAAGTTTAGAGGGATTCACATAGCGGCCTAGTTTGTGTTGATCTCTTTTGTTTGTTCTTCCCTTGTTAATCAAATTAGAGAGCTGACTTCACGCACATTTATTCACTGCGTGAAATTAGGTGAGTAAATATAGGCTGAAACATAAACCAGTCGAGATGCGGACTGCAAGCGCTAGCGTATTCCACCGCTACAAACGTAACGGGCTTATCTTTTCCCTTACTTGTATTCCTGACGTGTAACAATTCTAATGAATATATTTATTATCAATCTTAACATCTAATATGGTGGGAAAGTATTTCAGAAATTATATCTAATTATTATTCTTAATAAATAAAATTTCTTTAAATATAGTGAAACATAAATATTGAATAAATAGATCGAAACATTGAAGAAGATTATAGTTGGGAGTTTTAAATATAACAAATATGACATTGAATAAAATGAGAAGTATGCTAAGTTTCAAATTAATTGACGATGAACTTGGTCCATTCTTCAGAAACGATGTAAACAAATGACGTCGCACAGAGTACTGTTAAATATTATAAGTATTATTAATTGAATATTATAAGTGAATAAAGTGTAGACCGTAATAAAAACCAGATCTTAATTGCTATAAAAATGCACATTTAACTTAAAAATAACATTTTTTACAAACAAATAGAAATTACTCTGAGTGACGTCACACAGAGTAATTTCGAATGTTCCAATATTGTACTTAGTATACTTTCTATTTATTTAATATGGTTGTAACTACCTAGAATGTGAGTTACTACCTAGAATGTGAGTTACTATACCTAGAGTGTGAGTTACTACCTAGAGTGTGAGTTACTACCTAGAGTGTGAGTTACTACCTAGAGTGTGAGTTACTACCTAGAGTGTGAGTTACTACCTAGAGTGTGAGTTACTACCTAGAGTGTGAGTTATTACCTAGAGTGTGAGTTACTACCTAGAGTGTGAGTTACTACCTAGAGTGTGAGTTTCTACCTAGAGTGTGAGTTATTACCTAGAGTGTGAGTTACTACCTAGAGTGTGAGTTACTACCTAGAGTGTGAGTTACTACCTATAGTATGAGTTTCTACCTAGAGTGTGAGTTACTACCTATAGTGTGAGTTTCTACCTAGAGTGTGAGTTACTACCTAGAGTGTGAATTAACACCTAGAGTATGAGTTACTACCTAGAGTGTGAGTTACATAGAGTGTGAGTTACTACCTAGAGTGTGAGTTACCTATAGTGTGAGTTACTAGAGTGAGTTACTAACCGTGTGATGGACATTATCTCATCAAAGTCGCTCCACGCCATGAATATTTATCTTCCATTACCATTCTACTGCCATCTGCCTCTCCAATTGAGTTAGCATCTAATTGCATTCATTGCCAGCAACTCTGACAGCAATCACCGCTGTCACCACTCGCTACTTCTTCGACACCAACGCTATACTTCGATGGAAGTACACACTGCCAGCTCTCTCTCAAATAACAGAGATATGATCTGCCAGCATTGTAACTAACTAATACAAGATAGAAGCTTTGCCAGCATCATTACCACTTCCAGCAATGTTATGATTAACAGCACTGTAGCCATTGCCATCACAATAACAAGTACCAGCACTGTTATGATTCCCAGCAGTGAACCATTGCCAGCAGTATAACCATTGCCAGCAGTATAACTATTGCCAGCAGTATAACCATTGACAGCAGTATAAATATTACGAGATCAGTATTTTTGTTTCTTAACATTGATCATTTCTCTATTTTTCAATTCGACATCAGACTGGGTTGTTAATCCAGTAACAATATCTGCAATATTAACATTACCTGCAATATTGAATGGGTTAATTACACTGAGGTTAACATGCATTATTTTATAGATTTTGGAAAGGATTTGGTTACAGTGAGAATAATTCGGTGGTTTAAAATCCCTTTTGTTTGGAGATATAATATAAAGATGTATATCCAATTGAAAAGGTATTATATTGAACTATTAGCAGCTATCGTGTCTCTTTTCGTTTATTGAAATTCCACGAATTAATTAATTATTGAATTTAATAGAGAATAACTGGAGATTGGAATTACAGAATACTTTGTGTTGAATAAATTTATTAATTTAAATGGAAAGGTCAAAAATGAATATAAATTATATTATTTATGTAAATTTATTAATATAAATGGAATGGTGAAAATTGAATAATGTCTATATTGATTTCGTGAAATAATTGGAAAGATAATTTATAAACTAAAATAATAAATGCAAGGTGTTTTTCGTTGAAAAAATATGGCAATAATTTGCTAATTGTGGTAACAAATTATTCTTATTAAATATATCCTAAATTTGAACATATTAAAGTTGATGATGATTGTACCTCAAATGAAAGTAAAGAGCGTCATTTCATACCAATTACAGTTTCCCCGTGGTTAGAAATTATTTCATTGAATGTGAATTGAAACATGTGAAAGAGAATCTCAAATCCATGGCAACAGAAAAGATCATCTTCCATTAACGTAGAAATTATAGATACCTTGAAAGAAAATAAATACGCATGATGAATGAATACTAATTTAATTGAGTAATTTACAACAAACTAAAAGAAGAAAGAAGAAATCTATGAAAATAAAAGTTAAATATTCTTCCGCATTTTTTTTCTTACAAAGGAAATATATTAAAGAGCATTTAGTAGAAATTAAATAGTATTACGCATTTTCATCACCTTTACTGTATTAACTAAATTGCATACCATTACTATTGAAGAAACAAATTAACACTTCTTTATATATCTGTTGCCTCAATTTTGTTGGGCTCAATTATCTTGGGGCATTTGTATAAATTATGTTAACATATCGTACCACAACTACAAGGAGTTTCTTCACTATAACTTGCTTATTTTGATATAAGGACATCGCTGAACATTCATTTTATGTAATACACCATTGTACATATAATTGTTATAAAATTATATTGTATATTGTAGTTATATATAGTATAAATTTTATATCATGATTCAATTAAAGTAGAGTTTTCAAGATGCAGTACACAACAACACACAAAAATTGGTATAATGTGTATCTAATTTATTTTTATTCATCCTTTCTTTCAAGGGATAAGAATAATACATTTCAATTTTTGAAGCAGGAATGATAGGTAAGTTACTGACATTTTCGATTCCATAATATAAATTAAAGATTAATTCAAACGACAAAATTGTTACCATTTATTGAGAATAATTATCAGAAGGTGCAAGACATTCTGTAACTGGTTTATAAATCTGTACCTTTAAATAACTCAATGCAGTTACAGCATATGTATTTGCTTCATTGGTCTCGTGTAAAAAACAGAAACCAATTCCATGGGGAAAATGCATTGAAGCCTACTCGCGGAAAAATAATTTTCCCTTTGAAAATTCCAATTTTGAGACAAAGAACATTGGATGTAGGGAAGCAGGCCCGAATAACATGGCTCTTTGTTTTCAAAACATCACTCGATATGTCCTTTTCAAGCCAGGCTCTTCACTCAATCATAATTGAAACTATTCGACTCTTTGCGAAAAAGTCTCCCGATATTTTATCAATCGTACCGATACGGTCTCGAGGAAAATTGATAATCGACATTTTTGATTTGGGTTACGGAGGACGAGATTTGCCTGCGTACTTTTCAGGGAGATTAGAACTGATGAAGGAATCAGAATTTAATGCGTGCGGGGACAGTATAATATGTATATATAGGAAGTCTAGTCTAGGTATACAAAATATCTCTTTAGTTAATAAATTATACACTAATTATTTTTTAAATCCGTTATTGCCGGTGAGATTACAATGGGGAGATTAATTGTCCAATAAAGCTTACAAAACATTCGAACTTCCTAAAATTTCAATCGTTTATTCAGTCAGGGAAATGAAAGTATCCAGAAAATGATATTTTGTTTTGCTCTAAAATTGTTGCAGATGGATCTACGAAAGAAGATTTTAGAGTTCGGTATATATTAAATACTTCATTTTAATCACAATAATTGATAATAGGAGATGACATTTAATATTATTTTGGATATTTATTACGACTACCATGAACGTCAATCGTTTTTATGTATTCAAGGCATCGACACATTTTCCAGAATGTTTAAGTAGTTTTTTTTTGACATGCGTGAAATTCATGGATTAATTTATTATTTTAAAGTAGTTTTTTATTATTTAAGACAATTACATCTCTCTTGTTACAAAATCATGACACAATATGGAAGATAGAATTATATTTTTAAATCATATAGAACACTTTCACCATAATATTATGCAAAATGACGCCATATTAGCATCAAATTCCTTCTTACATTCAATTCAACTCACATCAAATTAACTACAAAACTAATAAAGCCAGCTAATGATAAATACATTAAATCAATGAGATATTGATGGTAGAGTTGATAGCTCCTAAAATTCAATCAATGACTCATCAGTATCGCCATTAAAAGTGAAATGGTTTGCAGTTTGATTATCCCAGTGAAAAGCACAACTCTCGAGGCTGATTAGCAAATTAGGAGTCATCTATAAAAAGTAATTAGTTAGCTCCAGTGGGGAGAGTTTTAGTGCTTCGCTCGTATTGGTTATGAGCTTTGCTACCGCTAGAATACTCTAACGCTAATAAACTGGTGAATCTACCGCTAGAATACTCTAACGCTAATAAACTGGTGAATCTACCACTAGAATACTCTAACGCTAATAAACTGGTGAATCTAACGCTAGAATACTCTAACGCTAATAAACTGGTGAATCTACCGCTAGAATACTCTAACGCTAATAAACTGGTGAATCTACCGCTAGACTACTCTAACGCTAATAAACTGGTGAATCTACCGCTAGACTACTCTAACGCTAATAAACTGGTGAATCTACCGCTAGAATACTCTAACGCTAATAAACTGGTGAATCTACCGCTAGACTACTCTAACGCTAATAAACTGGTGAATCTACCGCTAGAATACTCTAACGCTAATAAACTGGTGAATCTACCGCTAGACTACTCTAACGCTAATAAACTGGTGAATCTACCGCTAGACTACTCTAACGCTAATAAACTGGTGAATCTACCGCTAGACTACTCTAACGCTAATATACTGGTCAATGTACCGTTAATATACTGGTTAATGTACCGCTAATATACTGGTCAATGTACCGCTAATATACTTGTCGATGTACCGCTAATATACTGGTCAATGTACCGCTAATATACTGGTCAATGTACCGCTAATATACTGGTCAATGTACCGCTAATATACTGGTCGATGTACCGCTAATATACTGGTCGATGTACCGCTAATATACTGGTCGTGTACCGCTAATATACTGGACAATGTACCGCTAATATACTGGTCAATGAACCGCTAATATACTGGTCAATGAACCGCTAATATACTGGTGACTGTAATGCTAATATATTTTATTGTAAGTTTACAAAGCATTATACAAGTGTACGTATATACTGTATTCGTATTTCATATTAGTAAAATTGATAGATAAATAACTAGATGACGGGCACTTATAGAGCGCATAGCCTCGTGGCCGCTTACAAATGACCGTTACCATCAAATGATCCTTGAGTTATAAATGTCTTTGACCTTTAATTGACTCGATCGCTCCCAAAATCTGATCAATTGGTTCTGAATCAATAGTCCCTCCAAATTTCAGGTAATTTGGTTCAATACTTTTAGAGTTATGCGAATAACAATATTTTAAATTTATAAATAAATCCCGAGAGAAACATAACATTCTGCAATTTTGCAAAGGTAATAACGAGCAATGAATCAATGTAACAAAATATATAAGTTGAAATTATCCAACCCGGAACCAAAAGCCATTAATTGATTAACAGATTAAATCTAGGTGCTGATTATTGATGAATATCCTGACTATAATCTTCATTTCGCTTCAATAACTAACATATTATCAATAGCTGTATCAATGACTATTTTATTCAATTTCCAAACAATAAAGTCGCTATGTTCACTGAAACCATTTGCATGTTAAAATTTATGAGTGCTTGCGAATTGCTTGACTGTGTAGTGTGCAGTGTCATGTAGTGTAGTGTAGTGTACTATTTTGTAGTGCAGTGTCATGTAGTGTAGTGTAGTGTACTATTTTGTAGTGCAGTGTCATGTAGTGTAGTGTAGTGTACTATTTTGTAGTGCAGTGTCATGTAGTGTAGTGTAGTGTACTATTTTGTAGTGCAGTGTCATGTAGTGCCTCACCCCACTACCAGGGGGCGCTATATACACCGATAGAGTAATTAAAAGGCTGTCACTGACAGAAGACGCGTGTACGCAATGACGCCGTCACAGTGCGTCACAACACAACGGAGACATGTCTCGCCATGTTATAGTGCGATAAGGTTGTTATTATTATGTTATATTACACAAGTAACTTTGGTGTCATCTGATACCACGCAATATATGGCTGTCTAAAATTGCGACTTTTGCTATCAGTCTGAATTATATTCACGTCATACGTATGTCTAATTTGTGTGTAACCATGCACGAACAATTCATCCAAGAAATGCTTCATATTGTATTATATTTACAGTGTGTTTATATTTTACAATATTTATACATATTATGCATTATAAAAGTAGAAAACACTCTTTGTTGATGGCAATTAGAAATTTATGGTCTTTGCTTTAATTCTTATTGCAATCTTCTACTTCTCCTGCTGGCCGGCAACACTAAAATAGCAAAAATAGATACTTCTTTTAATAATATCTATATGAAATAAGCTGATGCATTAGCGATATTGTCACTTCAAGCCAACTCTTTAATGTGGGTTAATTAGAATTAGTTACTAATGACTTTTGTGTTTGGTACATGAAGAAGATGCATTAAAACGTGATGCCTAGAGACACATTTTTCATATATTCATGTTAAATGTTTCGGCTAATAATAATATATATCTACATCTTACTAATAGTGTAGTAGTGGAAAATGATGTGAAATGTCCCTCATGTACACAAGCAAAAGAAAGTGATTCATGGATGAAATGTCCGTGGACACAATATCTGTCGAAAAAAAATTTCCTAGACCCAGTCAATATCATCTTTATAAATTACGCCATATTTTCAGTAATAATATAAATTTTAAAAAAACATTTGTCTAAAAGTTATTTGCGTCGTTGGTTATTGTATCCCAGAGGAAGTCAAAGCTTGAACAATAACATTGGCATAAGTTAAAAAAATCACATATTTGAAATTTTTCATAAAGAAGTGTTTAGAAATAAAGTTCTTATTAATAGTCAATGCATTAAATCTTTATTGCTTATTCATTATTTATTCATTTTTATTATTATTCTCCCAATGTGCAAAGTGACGATAAAAAATACTGCACTTTATTTTCCTCACTTCAACATAATCAAAACATCGACAGGAGAACCAATTCGTGATTTCGGGACATGTTTGGAACATGTTTGGGACATGTTTTGAACACCATCATGCGACCTGGGACTACTATGCAAAATATGTTTTGAGAGACAAGTTTCGATATTTTCATTGCTAATGAGTTTAAATTTTCATAGGAAATATATATTTTATGAATATAGAAATGTTATAATGAGGTTTAAATGCATTATCTTCTATCAAAAACAAATGTTAAACAAAACATTTAATCCGTTCGAGGTTAATTTTAGAAATAGATATAATTATTTATATTTGATGCACTAACAGCACTATTCTCAATGTAACATTCATCACATAAATGTTACTTAATTAAGCAATATTTTATAGTGTGAACAATGTTTGTTTTATGTGAATTTCCCATTTTAAGTCTAAAATGACCCTAGAATCACGAGATCAATATCTCGACGACGAAACATTTTTGGACAATTTGTTGTTCCTGAAAAAGTGTTTATTTTGGGCTTTTATGCAAGCTGCCAAATTTTGTCGGATCTGAAATGAAGCACCCTGTATATCCTGTAATATAATATAAAACCTATAACTTAATATAAAACCTATAATATAATTATGACCTACATATAGTATATCCTAAGAGTTCAGATAAAACAGCACAGTCATTAGCATGATTGAATGACTGTTGTAATAGTAATCCAAATAGTAATAAAATCAACAATGTCAATCTCCTGGTATAACTAATTGGAGAAAAGAGCAACAGGCATTTTCAAAATTCGAAGCGAGGTGTTCAAACGAAAGATTTCAAGAGGTGTAAAGAATCCATAATTTCAAATCTGTATCAATAATTCCTTTAATTTACTCGCGTTTGACAATTTAATGATAAACTTTTGCAATATTTCTTTTTGATTGAATACTTTAGTGTTGGTTTTGAACTAAAAACTATTCTTCAATTATATGTTTTGAGTATAAAAATGAATTAACGAATCTATTAATCATATCCTTAGTTTATAATAATGTTCGAGAACTTTGAACATTTAAAGTAATAAGATTTTAAACAGTTTGACTAATTATTATCAGGTAAGTAATTACTTATTCAAGATTAATTCAAATTTGTAAATGAAACTTTAATTACTATAACACATTTCGTTCATAATATTTATAAAGAGGAATAAAGAAATACATGCTTTATAGTCACAATATGGTTCATGGCAATGAATATACATGCTTTATAGTCACAATATGGTTCAAGGCAATGAATATACATGCTTTATAGTCACAATATGGTTCATGGCAATGAATATACATGCTTTATAGTCACAATATGGTTCATGGCAATGAATATACATGCTTTATAGTCACAATATGGTTCATGGCAATGAATATACATGCTTTATAGTCACAATATGGTTCATGGCAATGAATATACATGCTTTATAGTCACAATATGGTTCAAGGCAATGAATATACATGCTTTATAGTCACAATATGGTTCATGGCAATGAATATACATGCTTTATAGTCACAATATGGTTCATGGCAATGAATATACATGCTTTATAGTCACAATATGGTTCATGGCAATGAATATACATGCTTTATAGTCACAATATGATTCATGGCAATGAATATACATGCTTTATAGTCACAATATGGTTCAAGGCAATGGATATACGTACTTTATTGTACAGTATTTGATGTCAGGGCAAATGGAATTCCGTTAATTGATTGCCCATGTGAACCAAATAGAATGCAAATGGAAATTTACTGAATAATTGTTAGAGAAAATATACATTGGTCACTATACCTCACTATATATAGTATAATATTATACATACTATATTGCTTCAACTGTATCATTTAAAATTATTATTACTTTGCATCATCTAAAATAATTTGACAAATGAAGTCATTAAAATGCTCATTCATAATTAAAGCACAAATTTAGTGCTTCCAAATCGTATTATTTAATGACAGTTGTGAGATAATTAGATAGAAAGAGAAAATTGAGTCATTAGCGCAGCACGATACACTGAGTCATAAAACTGTGACATTTTGCAGTCATTTCAGGTCACCATTGCAGTCTAGTTGTATAGTGGCTATAGTGACTGAGTTATAGCTAAATAAATAAGTTACCTACACTATACACATACAGCCTAAGTGTGTATACAAGTTGAATAAATGAATTGCCTATATATTTAGTACCTATAAGTGACTATAAATACAGGCTAAATATCTAAGTTACCTATAAAATTCATACAGTCTAATTGTGACTATACATGCTCAATAACTGAGACACCTGTATATATTGTGTAAGTCACTATTTACAATTACAGACTAAATATCTATTTTTTCTATACAGTCCAAGTGACTGAGTATCTACAGGCATTGCCATTGTGAGCTCTAGAGTCACTCAGTTCCTCCACACACCATTACCGTATCTCTCTCAGTACATGGAAGGGGCGGACACCAACCCTCTGAATCAATAAGAAAAATACTCACCATTGACAGTCCTTCTACTTTGCTCCATTTCGAGGATTCGCTGTCCTTCATTGGGTCTCTAGATTAGATTATCTCTTCCATAAAAACAGTGACCACCTAAATCAATCCGAGAAAGAAACTGTAGGGTAAATTATAATAAAAGAATATGCTCTGTAGATGTAGATAATTACTGATTGTAATCATTTTGATAATCTATTCATTGATATTAAACTTTATTGTTACCTAAACTATGGATCTTGTGAGTTATTTCTTTAAAAGCTATAAAGATACAGAAGACTATTAATCTTTGAAAGCAATTTCCTATCCATCACCGCATGCATATTTACAGTATAACAGATCTGAGAAGGTAAGTTCTATCAGAGGTGCACTCTCCCATTGCTTCATATTGAAATGTGTGTCCGCCAATTAGAGACTGTCATAGATGTGGCGGCAGAGTCATATGAAGACGTAGTAGTGACCATGAATGATTCATCAGACTGTAATGCCTCCAACAGAGAGAATATGAAAGCCGCATCTGATTTTGATTTCCAATCGTGAATAATAATTCTTGAAGTCGTATGAGAAGCTACATAACTTCTTCTCTCAAGTCTAAGTAGCTTCCAGAGAATAGGAGAAAGATTTAACTTAGATGGCTGCCCCTGGGCCTTTCCTATTAAAAAGGTAGTAGTCAATTTCAATGCAAAGTGCACTAATTTTCAACTGAAAAGGGAGCTGATTAAGTGGAACTTAAACCGTAACCAAGAAATTGATCTAAATGTCCCTGTGAAGAATTTGTACCTATAATATAGACGAAAATATTTCATTTGGTCGGAAACTAACTCATTACTATAGGGTTGTGACAATGAGCTTTTAAAACCATAGATCCTGAAAATACTATAATAAACAGAGAAAATTCGATCCAAAACAGCGGTATGTAGTATTCGATGTCATATCGTTATATTTGTGATATCTTTAATTTCTATGATCTAAATGCATATTGTCACAACCCTACTTATTATAGTTATTTTTATTATTTAAAAGAAAAGACACCGGAAATCAAAATTAATAATATTAATATATAACTGATTAAGTAAACTCTTAATGATTTAAATTCGTGTAAGATAACCAATTAACCTATTTTGTAAGTACAATCTTCAGTATAATTACAATATTAGGTTTGTACTTTGGTTAAATAAGGCTAACTAGTAACGAAAGTTTGTCGAGTACAATTGCTAAGTACATGAACATACCGTACATTACACTCTAAATTAATTTACTATCTACCAATCTGTAATAGCTTTACATCTAATCAATCCTCCCTCCTCTCTCTCCCCTCCAACCTCCCCCTCCCCTCCAACCTCTCCCTCCCGCAAAAATTTTGCCCCCCCCCCCCTGATAGAGACATGAGATATGGCTCTCAATTTCCTCCAATATCCCTTGCGGTCAACTTATTTCCACCACATCAGTAGTATAGTGCTAACCGAACAGCATTGAACTACACTGCACCTTAATGATGTCAACTCTGCACCTTAATGTGACCTCTGCACCCTGCACCTTAATTTGACCTCTGCACCCTGCACCTTAATGTACCTCTGCATTCTGCACCTCAATTTACCTCTGCACCCAATGTTTCCCATGAACAGAGGGCATATCCCCGCCATATTATTTCCTATCTTGTCCAATCATTATAAGAATCTTTATCTCAATTATTGCCATTATTTTGGTTTCCATGGCGATGAATAAAGCACAGAGATGAGGACTTTGGAACCCAATTTGCGTTTGCAATTTACTGCCTCTTGAGAAAAGTAACTATGTGAAATATGAAACCTATTAACAATATAATATCTTGTAATATAATAATTGCTTCAGTCAGAAGGCATTTCATATCGTATATAACAAAGAAAAGGTGATTGTATTTACTTAAGATACACATGTTATTATTGCAAAATTATATTTTCCTAATAGCTATGCTGAGCTACGTTCAATTATTGAAGTCATTTTTACTCATTAGGATTTATATAAATCTTTCGTAAAAAGATTAAAAAGGGAAGAGGTAAAAGTCAGGTTAAATTGCCATGAAGATCATTACATAATGTGATTAGGCGACAATTGATTTGAAAGCAATTAGGGTCTAACTCGAGATCAGAGAATATATTGACGGTTATTTTCTCGCACCTTCATAAGGTCATTTTTAAAGAAATCCACAATTTTCTCCTGAGGATCAAACGTCTTCGATCTCATCGTCGCTCATTAATCTTGACGTTTTTAACAAATCACTCGACGCGCGCGACATCAAAAGGCAAAAAAGTTCCTAGCGAGTTGTTCGTCCAATGGGAGCTTTTCAGCGAACAGCCGTTTAGATTTCTCTGTGTGGAACTTTGCAATTAGCATTCATTGTGATTAGTTCAGAGGGAAAATTAACTGCAGCATAGCGTGTTGGTGCATAATTACTTCAATAATCATTTGTTTGCTCGAGCAAAACGACCGCAAAAATTCTCTTGAACAGATGCTGCCATTTTTTCCGCTCTGGTGGTTCACGCAGTTACGACTGATAATGCCGCGGCATGGCCATTCTATGTCATCATTTCAACATTGGTAATTCAATATCATTCCCTTAGTATAACTTGAAATGATAGAATTTTAATGTTGCATAAAACAAACCATAAAATCAGTTAGCAATAATAACACTCCAGTCTTTAATAACTAAAGTTTTCATTCACATGATCGCATAGTGTAGCAATTACTCCTTTAATTCAGTGAGTTTGCTCTTCTCTTGAGAATTATGGAGGCTGTATGACTCTAAAAATTGTTTCACCACGCTCCATACAATTTGAGAACATTAAGTATATTTATGGAGCAGAGGAAACGGTTAGACAGAGGACACGGTATCCTGGAGCGGCAGCAATTTTTATATGGTCCAGAAAATGAAAACGATGCAGGCGACTGTGAAAGAGTAATGCCTCTCATTCTGTGGATTTCTCTAAAGTTCCACTGCAGTCGCTTTTTATCGCCAATAGAAATAGAGAGTTTCTATTAATCTACTCATGAGAAATATCCAGCCTGTAGGAAAAAAGACTTGAGGTTGACTTTATCAATTAGAGTGGAGGAGTGTCATTTGTCTGTTCCTTTTATCCTTGGGTGTGAATCAATTAATTGGTGGTGGCAAGAGAGCTGATTGAATGTACGTGATTGAGGAGTTGGGGCGCTACAAGAGGCTGAATTGAATCGATTGGAGCCTCTCTCAAAAGACAGAGAGACACAAAAAAGGAAGTGCACAGAGATACGTCTCGTGCTAAATCTTTGGCAAAGTTCTGTCAGAAACAAAGGCCAAGTTTGGAGTTATCTGTAGCCTTTTTATTCGGTTCACAAGGGGCAAGGATGTAAAATTTAATTCAAAAAGTCCTGCGGCAAACTTTGCGAGGGTAAACATCCAAACAATGTGAGGATGATTTTTGAAACTCCTTGCGACTATTGTTCTCAATTCAAAGAGAAATGAAACACTATTTGTCAAAATGATGAAGCAATATAAGAGTTACGGAACTTATACCTCTATGGAGTTATGGGATTTATTAGAGGTGGGAGCAAACTTAGAGCTTTCCATCCGGACACCTTTAAATGACCCTACACACCTGATAGATGACAGCCATAAGTTCGGGTGACGCAAGAAAAATATCACAACAAGAACCACTAACGCTAAAGCTAGCAACTTATAGGATATAATATTGCAAACACTTTAGCTAAAGAGTGATGGTAAGGCCAATAATGACATACGGGACTATTCTCTTATAATAAAGGAAACAAGTTCTATTTCATTTCTGTAATTTCAGTATATTAGAAAGGCAATAATCTAATAAAACGACTAGTGTTTCATTTTAGACGTTAATAAAAGACTCATTTTATATTGAACATCTAATGTAACAGAGAAAGAATTGAACGGGAAATAACAGTTATTCTTGTGTAGAACTCCGTATTAGAGAGATATTAATGTTATTTCTATTTATATACTTTAAATAATGTAACTAGTAGTAAATAACTAGTGAATATCCCAAGCAAACTAGAACTGTTGCTAAATGTAAAATATTTTTTCTTGTGAAATAACGAAATATTTAAATTATAAAAATAGAATATTTATTAAAAGGGAAGTTTTCATGAAAAATGTTTCAACCAGTTTCCTCATGTAAATTTTTTTTTTTAATTATGAAGATTATATCATGAAACACTTAAAATTAATAGCAATTTCTGAAGATTTACTCAAGTGAAATATTGAGAAATTCTCTTCACGAATCATAAAAACTTTCCTGTGAATTGGAAATTTATCACCAAATGAGAATTCTGTGAAAAAGAGTGACGCTTTCTTTCGGACTGTAAATCTGTGTTGCATTTCGAGTCATTTAACCTAACACCAAAGAAGAAAAATCTTGGCACCATCTGCAGATCGAACTCTAATAATGGCAACGCTCCATTGCCATCTAGAGTGTTGCCACTAATGATGGCAACACTCTATTGCCATCTAGAGTGTTGCCACTAATAATGGCAACACTCCATTGCCATCTAGAGTGTTGCCAATAATAATGGCAACACTCCATTGCCATCTAGAGTGTTGCCACTAATGATGTCAACACTCCATTGCCATCTAGAGAGTTGCCACTAATGATGACAACACTCCATTGCCATCTAGAGTGTTGCCACTAATGATGTCAACACTCCATTGCCATCTAGAGAGTTGCCACTAATGATGACAACACTCCATTGCCATCTAGAGTGTTGCCACTAATGATGACAATACTCCATTGCCATCTAGAGAGCTCCCACTAATAATGGAAACACTCCATTGCCATCTAGAGAGTTGCCACTAATAATGGAAACACTCCATTGCCATCTAGAGTGTTGCCACTAATGATGGCAACACTCTATTGTCATCTAGAGTGTTGCCACTGATAATGTCAACTCTCTATTGTCATCTAGATTTTTGCCACAAATAAGGGCAACACTCTATTGCCATCTAGAGTTTTGCCACAAATAAGGGCAACACTCTATTGCCATCTAGAGGGTAGAACTCTAATGGTGGCAGCACACAGAGATAGAATATTTTGTAACTAATTTAACTACATGAAGTTTTAACATAAATATAAACTAGCATATTTAGTTGAATAATAATTAGAATCTACATCATTGAACGAAATGTAACGTATTCAACAGTTAAATTTAGTATTTTCTTCCTATTACAAAGTTGAGAACTGACATGTGAACCTATCTATAGTTTGAGACCTATCTTCCTACTAAAGTTTGAGACGCGATCTGACACATTTAAGATGAATACGCTATCACCAATTCAAACATTGTAAGCCAACAGATTCTGTCAGGAAGCTTGACGGAGGAATTCGTTTTGATCTTTTGTGAATCTGGTGAGAGCAGATAATGTATTCATAGAAAAATGCTATCTTGGCATATTAGATGACTCTTCAATTTAACAAAATGAGCGAGGAATGCATTCTTCTTTGCAGAGTGAACAAAATAAGCAAATAATAGAACTATATATTCAAATCAACAGGTATAAAATTAAATCAATTTCAAATCAGAGCACTAACAGAGTGCCTAGAGTCCCAGAGCTTCATTCCTCTCTCAGGAACCCTGAGTTGCTGATATCAATTCCAGGTCCGGACTATGCGTGTCGCAGGGACAATCATCGGGCCTATCGAACGTGAAATTGAAGACAAACTTTCAAATGTGTGCACCAGAATGGATCTCAATGCAAGAGTTTCCATTCAGGGCACCACTGGAAATTGATTCGCTGGAGTTACCCTAAATTAGGTCTGGATTTGAGGCATTTCGACAAGATCGATTCGGTTGGCGTGGCGTATATGACAGCTTGAGAAGAGTTTTGAAACGTGAGACGCCGTGTAAATAAAGACCACTTACCAATTTACATATACAAGCTTGGCAAAAATTGAGGCAGGTAAAGATTACCAATCTATGTTATTCGCTCACATTCTTCACATGGATTGGAATTCTTATAGTGAATTTCAGAAATAAATTTGAGTAATACTTCTACTGTGAAAATAAAGCACGAACACTTGATAAGTTTGGCTATTTCACCAACTTTTATTTAATATTGGCTCACTGAAAAACTACAGATGTGAATAAATTCCTTTCTTATTGAAAGGATTTATACTCGATGGTATTTCCTTATAATGAAGAAATCAAAATATTGAAGGATATTTTAGGTTTAGAAATATATTACCACCTTAATTAACGTTGATATTACACCAACTCTCTTGATAATATTCCTCTCTGTTTATGAAAGCCAATCTAATAGTCAGTCTAGTTTGTGTTTGGCAGATTATGCTATCACACTATATCCAGTGTTCACAATATGAACTATAACAGAACTATATTTAGGAACTATATTTAGGAACTCTTTTTCACCAAACCACCCTACTCTATATATCATGTCTTACATTTCTTGTGCAGAAATAAAAAAAAAACTCTGGAAACTCTAAGGTATTTTTTATCAAGAAGAATTTCTAAAGATTGTCTCGAAACTTTGCTTCAATTTATTAGTGCAACTTTCATTGACAAGATTTCAAAAACCTGTAATTGATGCCAATGTTACTTTATTAAAGTGAATTAACGACATTTTATAAATTTGAATCTATAGAAATATACAATTGGTTTGTTTATAACATCAGCTATTGTGTCCACATATACAGAAAATTAAACGAAAAAGTTACAATACAACAAAAATTAATTATCTTGAGTTGATGTTATAATTTTATTATTATTACTCTGTTGGATATAATCATAGTACGCACAATTTGTCAAGCCTATTTTAGTTCGTATTTAGTTTTACAAACAATAACTAAAGTCACAATAAGTTATTTTAATAATGTCAATGTTCAGTTTTTTGCGTCTTACAGACTCTGTGCCTACTCTATTTTTCCCGAAGCCACGGAGACTGAAGTTTTGATGAGGTTAGGAATATCCTATGCGAGATGTTTGCCTTGGATTTTGGCACTAGGGTTCAATCTAGATTGGATTAAATGAATACGGGAGGCATGAAGAGCTGGAGAAATAATCAGGCCACATTGTGCCGAAAAGAAAGAGGGAAAACTAAGATGGAGGAAAGGCCTTTGAAGAAATAGACAACGAACATTTCTTCATATTCGTCTTAAAACTCCTAAGGCATTATGTCAAGACTTTTAGTCAAACTAAACAAATATCGCCTCCATACCGACGTGCTTGTGAAATATTATTAATATTTCATTATCTTCCCAAGAAAACAAAAGCCACTACGCCCGCATGTAATCATAACTTTGATCACGAAACTGATTGAGTTAAAACAAATTTCAAAGATTCTCTTTAGTTAACAAATAAGCTACAAGTCTATAAGGATCATCAGTCGATAGAATGAGTCCTCAGCTCGGTAGGAATAGCATTGGAAAGGTCTCTTGAAAGTCGATGACTGGATCTTCGAATGATATTTGAGCTATAGCGGAGTGTACAACTTTGCTCTAACTTTGGCCATATTTTTGTCTCAAATTTAATTAGGGAAGGACTGGAGACAGCTAGCACTACCTTCGACAAGAAGCTGTTGAATCTATCTCGAGGAGACGCTAGGGTGGGGACACATCGACTAATTGTTTACGAGAAATTTGGGGAAGTTGATGCAATATCAGCATATTTAATGATTTCATTGACCCTATTCTGACTAGAGCTGGGAAATATGGTTATATTACCAAGACTAAAGCACGTGAAATATTCAGCATTCAAATTAGTATTGAAAGGCAAAAGTTTTGTATTCAAAATGTGTGCTTAAGTTTTGAAAAATAACATTTGCAATACTGAAATAAAGGCTTTGTAGAAATGAGATTCTTGAGATCACAAGTAAATTACTTGAAGCAAATATTAATTCATGAAGTAATTCCTATGTAATTTTGTACACTTCATAATGAAGTCAAAACAATAAATATTGAGGGTGTTTATCATAATAGAAAAATGACGGTAACAAAAATATTTAATATGAGTTTTAACATCAATTAATTTGTCTTGTGATATAGAACATCAGAATGAGTAAATAGAACTTAAGTTTATAATGAACCAGATTTTCTTTCAAATTTATACAGATTTTTCATTTTTTTCATATATATATAATGACTGAAAATTTTACATATTTTAAACGGATTCTTGTAATACTGCCTAAACTGCAATGTAGGAAATATTATTTGAATAAAAAGCTTGACATATATGAAAGATCTTAAAATTAACAAAATGCAGTAGGCAGAGAACTTACCTTTATCTTGCGAACTGCCGCTTGATGAAAATGATATTTCACAATATTTTGGGACATTATTTGTCAAAGAAATATGTAATTAATGGCAAGTCAGAGCTAACTGATAAGCTATCAGTGAGCTAATGATAACAATCAGTCAGAATGATAAGGCAACCAATAGATATTAGCTGGATGATAGGATTATTAACTTTCGGAGGACCCATTAATTAGAAATATTGCTTGAGGAATGAGACCAGAAAGAAACTGGAGCGAAAGAAGGGATTGTAGGAAGAAAAGAGTCGTGATTGGTGGAGAAGATTGATAGAGAGTGGTGATTGGTGGAAAAGATTGATAGGGATTCGTGATTGGTGAAAAGATTAATAGAGAACCGTGATTGGTGGAAAAGATTGATAGAGAGTCGTAATTGGTGGAAAATATTGATAAGGAGCTGTGATTGGTGGAAAAGATTGACAGAGAGTCGTGATTGGCAGAAAAGATTGACAGAGCCGTGATTGGTGGAGAAGATTGATAGAGTCGTGATTGGTGGAAAAGATTGATAGAGATCCGTGATTGGTGGAAAAGATTGACAGGGAGCCATGATTGGTGGGAAAGATTGACAGAGAGTGGTGATTGGTGGAAAAGATTGATAGAGCCGTGATTGGATGAAAAGATTGCCAGAGCCGTGATTGGTGGAAAAGATTGATAGGGATTCGTGATTGGTGGAAAAGATTGATATAGAACCGTGATTGGTGGAAAAGATTGATAGAAACTGGTGATTGGTGGAAAAGATTGATAGGGAGCCATGAGTATCTAAAAATTTTGAATAAAACTAGAATCAAATTATATTAAATTACTTGAAGAGCTTATTATTTATACGAGAATAAATTTAAAAATATAAAATTTAATTATGACATTTATTTCCCACTATCATTGTTATTATAATAAAGGGATGCTTTCAATTTTTATATTGTATTAAGATAAAATCTAGATTGATGTTGCCCGACTAGACTCTGATAAATGATACTCACAAATAATGATGATATTATGATGATGATATGGTGATAGATGATGAGTGACTCTGCTCCTTTTTGGTGACTTCCTTCCGCAAGTCAATTAATTGTCTCCGTGTGAAGTCTTTTTTGGACCAATGGGATATACGGATGATGACAAATGTTATTGTGCTTTGAAAACATGAATTTATTTCCAGTGAGTAATTTTGTTGAAATTACAGAAATTTATTTCTCTTCACATTACAAATCCACGTATTTTTTTTAACACTTCAGTTCGATGAGGCAAATAATAACATTATTCGGTCAGCGTCGGCTGACTGGTGGTCGAAATCCTCGGGGTCGGGAGGAATGGTCTGAACTACAGGACTCTGACCGCTCAGTGTGAATGCTGTGGCACTACTGGGCTCCAGATGCTCTGAGGGAGCCTGCCTGGGAGAGGGCGCTAGTCACTCTAGATGTACTGCCTTTGTCATACTTTGTGCCCAGCATTGGCTAGTGACTGTAGATGTACTGCCTTTGTCATACTTTGTGCCCAGCATTGGCTAGTGACTGTAGATGTACTGCCTTTGTCATACTTTGTGCCCAGCATTGGCTAGTCACTCTAGATGTACTGCCTTTGTCAAACTTTGTGCCCAGCATTGGCTAGTGACTGTAGATGTACTGCCTTTGTCATACTTTGTGCCCAGCATTGGCTAGTGACTGTAGATGTACTGCCTTTGTCATACTTTGTGCCCAGCATTGGCTAGTGACTGTAGATGTACTGCCTTTGTCATACTTTGTGCCCAGCATTGGCTAGTGACTGTAGATGTACTGCCTTTGTCATACTTTGTGCCCAGCATTGGCTAGTGACTGTAGATGTACTGCCTTTGTCATACTTTGTGCCCAGCATTGGCTAGTCACTGTAGATGTACTGCCTTTGTCATACTTTGTGCCCAGCATTGGCTGGTGACTGTAGATGTACTGCCTTTGTCATACTTTGTGCCCAGCATTGGCTAGTGACTGTAGATGTACTGCCTTTGTCATACTTTGTGCCCAGCATTGGCTAGTGACTGTAGATGTACTGCTTTTGTCATACTTTGTGCCTAGCATTGACTAGTCACTCTAGATGTAATGCCTTTGTCATACTTTGTGCCCAGCATTGGCTAGTGACTGTAGATGTACTGCCTTTGTCATACTTTGTGCCCAGCATTGGCTAGTGACTGTAGATGTACTGCCTTTGTCATACTTTGTGCCCAGCATTGGCTAGTGACTGTAGATGTACTGCCTTTGTCATACTTTGTGCCCAGCATTGGCTAGTGACTGTAGATGTACTGCCTTTGTCATACTTTGTGCCCAGCATTGGCTAGTGACTGTAGATGTACTGCCTTTGTCATACTTTGTGCCCAGCATTGGCTAGTGACTGTAGATGTACTGCCTTTGTGATACTTTGTGCCCAGCATTGGCTAGTGACTGTAGATGTAATGCCTTTGTCATACTTTGTGCCTAGCATTGACTAGTCACTCTAGATGTACTGCCTTTGTCTTACTTTGTGCCCAGCATTGGCTAGTCACTGTAGATGTACTGCCTTTGTCATACTTTGTGCCCAGCATTGGCTGGTGACTGTAGATGTACTGCCTTTGTCATACTTTGTGCCCAGCATTGGCTAGTGACTGTAGATGTACTGCCTTTGTCATACTTTGTGCCCAGCATTGGCTAGTCACTGTAGATGTACTGCCTTTGTCATACTTTGTGCCCAGCATTGGCTGGTGACTGTAGATGTACTGCCTTTGCCATACTTTGTGCCCAGCATTGGCTAGTGACTGTAGATGTACTGCCTTTGTCATACTTTGTGCCCAGCATTGGCTAGTGACTGTAGATGTACTGCTTTTGTCATACTTTGTGCCTAGCATTGACTAGTCACTCTAGATGTAATGCCTTTGTCATACTTTGTGCCCAGCATTGGCTAGTGACTGTAGATGTACTGCCTTTGTCATACTTTGTGCCCAGCATTGGCTAGTGACTGTAGATGTACTGCCTTTGTCATACTTTGTGCCCAGCATTGGCTAGTGACTGTAGATGTACTGCCTTTGTCATACTTTGTGCCCAGCATTGGCTAGTGACTGTAGATGTACTGCCTTTGTCATACTTTGTGCCCAGCATTGGCTAGTGACTGTAGATGTACTGCCTTTGTCATACTTTGTGCCCAGCATTGGCTAGTGACTGTAGATGTACTGCCTTTGTGATACTTTGTGCCCAGCATTGGCTAGTGACTGTAGATGTACTGCCTTTGTCATACTTTGTGCCCAGCATTGGCTAGTGACTGTAGATGTACTGCCTTTGTCATACTTTGTGCCCAGCATTGGCTAGTGACTGTAGATGTACTGCCTTTGTCATACTTTGTGCCTAGCATTGACTAGTCACTCTAGATGTACTGCCTTTGTCTTACTTTGTGCCCAGCATTGGCTAGTCACTGTAGATGTACTGCCTTTGTCATACTTTGTGCCCAGCATTGGCTGGTGACTGTAGATGTACTGCCTTTGTCATACTTTGTCCTCAGCATTGGCTAGTGACTGTAGATGTACTGCCTTTGTCATACTTTGTGCCCAGCATTGACTAGTCACTGTAGATGTACTGCCTTTGTCATACTTTGTGCCCAGCATTGGCTAGTGACTGTAGATGTACTGCCTTTGTCATACTTTGTGCCCAGCATTGGCTAGTCACTGTAGATGTACTGCCTTTGTCATACTTTGTGCCCAGCATTGGCTGGTGACTGTAGATGTACTGCCTTTGTCATACTTTGTGCCCAGCATTGGCTAGTGACTGTAGATGTACTGCCTTTGTCATACTTTGTGCCCAGCATTGACTAGTCACTGTAGATGTACTGCCTTTGTCATACTTTGTGCCCAGCATTGGCTAGTGACTGTAGATGTACTGCCTTTGTCATACTTTGTGCTATGGATAGTGATTAGATGGCAAAACACGAAAGGCTAAGGCAAAGAAATTGTCAAAAATATTACTGAATTAGTATGAAACTGTATTACAAATTTTAAATTTTGCCAAATTGAACATGAACACTATAGTATGTACTATAATGTATTACTTTCATATATAATACAACTACCATTCATTTTATTGTACTGAGAGACAGTTCACTTTTGGTGATATGCAAGTACCTTCGATAACTATAATTTCAGTGTAATTTAGCACTATTTTGTGGTCTTAATCAAGTTACCATGATTGATTACAACAAATAATTGATATAAATTAATAGTAATACACTTACAGAGATCCAAAATTCGAAAAATTATTCAGTATTTGATTCGCTTCAGGTAGTTGTTAGTTTACTCTAAGTTTCCTTCAGTTTTGATATTATTTTTTTCTGTTTTCCAGTATTTTTATATGATTTTTCTTTATCCTTCTCTTGAATTCTCTTTAAATTTTATTATATATATCTGAAAGTCTTCAGTGATTCATTTTCAAGATTTTTAAAGAATTTCTCTCCATGGATTCAGAGTTTACACATCTACGAGTAGCGAAGCTGCAATCTGATATAAAGTAAATATCATTAAAATACACTAGTTACATTCTGTTAAAGAATTGGACATTTGATTCTAATTGAATTTTATTTACTATTTCTAACGCAGGTGTTTGAATTTGACATAGAGAGGCAGGCCTCACTTTTATTGCCAAAATCACGACTCAGAATTATTACGAATGGTAATAAGAGCGACTCGATAAACATCCCATTTTCTATCAATTAAATTAAAAGACAATAATTTTGAGGGCTCGACTTAGTGTGTATTTCGTGTTTTTTTTTTTTTGCCAGACTAACCTGATGAGAGCAATTTGACGAACTAAGTTCAAAGTAACAAATGAGTTAAAAACAAGTATTAAAACTTCAATCATAGCCTTACTCTCACTCAGTACAGGTGAGTAATTAATTAGATATTTTGATTTATATATTGTGTTACATTGAAATAAACTTTAATTTTATACATGGTACATTATTTTTGGCAGTAGGGTAAGTTTCGATCTATCGAAAGGTTTCTAATTTTTGGACAAGAAGGAATTAACAATAAAAAAATAGTTTTTTTAACATTTATTGTAATTGATGTCAAGTCTACCAATATACTGGTTACGAATTAATATTTTTACTTCATTTTCCACAGTAAAATTTCATCACAGAGCTAGAAACAAAACCCCAATATAAAATAATTCGAGTCCTTGAAACCATTCTATTTAAAAATTACTCATGGAAAATGAAATATTTTAAGAGTTACCAATAAAAAGTAACTTCGAGTCACGTCTCGCATTCATTTCTGCTTTTATAAATGCGAGGAGTAATAAAAGCGTGGCCTGGCCGTATTAATATAGAGTATATTACCAAAAATAGTTTTTCAAGTAAATTTGTTTTCTAATTTAACCCCTCTAATCCTGATGGCATCTGCAGTAGCCATGTAATTATATGCTATTTAAACATGCTAAACATGGAACATGACGGAAATATCCGCTCTGGGCCACGAACAAGGTAATGTATTGTAATGAAAGTTATTATATACAATGTTTTATTGTCACTCTAATGAGATGCTTATGAAAAAAGTATAGGATGAATTTCAAGAGGGAAAGAATGACATTAAGAGTAAGTGAAATACTCTCACTCTTCACCGTGGAGTAACTAAGAGTTAGTGAAATACTCTCACTCTTTACCGTAGAGGCACTAAGAGTTAGTGAAATACTCTCACTCTTTACCGTAGAGTCACTAAGAGTTAGTGAAATACTCTCACTCTTTACCGTGGAGTCACTAAGAGTAAGTGAAATACTCTCACTCTTTACCGTGGAGTCACTAAGAGTAAGTGAAATACTCTCACTCTTTACCGTGGAGTCACTAAGAGTTAGTGAAATACTCTCACTCTTTACCGTGGAGTCACTAAGAGTAAGTGAAATACTCTCACTCTTTACCGTAGAGTCACTAAGAGTAAGTGAAATACTCTCACTCTTTACCGTGGAGTCACTAAGAGTAAGTGAAATACTCTCACTCTTTACCGTGGAGTCACTAAGAGTAAGTGAAATACTCTCACTCTTTACCGTAGAGTCACTAAGAGTAAGTGAAATACTCTCACTCTTTACCGTAGAGTCACTAAGAGTTAGTGAAATACTCTCACTCTTTACCGTAGAGTCACTAAGAGTTAGTGAAATACTCTCACTCTTTACCGTAAAATGAATTATAATCATTTTTCGTAATTTATTATCATTTACTTCATACAAAATTTATATTAAAGCAAATATTTTACCTTTTTTCATCTCATATAGAATACTTTTATTGAAGAATATTCTATAATAGATCAATATGATCGGTTTTCCTACCTTTGCATGTTCTACTTTCTATTTTTCTAAATTATCATCTGTTGATCACAACGCCTTCCATCAAATGTATACTAAGTAATAAATAAATACTGTAGTTACATCTTTATCTGAAAAATCTTTCGGTTAGTACTTTATTAACAAAGAATGACGGTTATTTAATATTAGTCATATCAATCAATGGAATATGAATTAAAAGTGTCCTCGAACTAATTTAATTTTTGCTATTTTATCTAACATCAAATAAATTAAGTGGAAATGTGCAGAAATAGCACTTCCTCTCACATCAGTAGCACTTCCTCTCACATCAGTAGCACTTCCTCTCACATCAGTAGCACTTCCTCTCCCCCATTACCATCTTTCCAATACCCCCGCCCCCCTCGGTAGGATTCTCCAAGACAAATGTCCGGTGCTCCTTTCTTCCCAAGAAGGATGGTTGCATCCTTTGTTGTAACTGTCCGCACTACAAAGTGATATTAGAAGCCCTTCTCTCTCTCTCTCTCTCCCTTTGGAATATTCAATAACATTGCCCCCCAAGTTGAGGACCCGCAAGAACCGCATGGTTCTGCTGGTTCAACATCTAACACCCAATTACAAGATGAATAGCTACTAATAAGTTCGTGAGGAGATAAAGGCATGTACTGGAGAAACCTGCAGCTAGGGTCACTATTGTCTGAAACTGGAGAATATTTTAGGGTATTAGAGCTTGAGATAATGCAAGATATTATTTATCAATATTATCCAAGAAACACAAGTTAATGGGGCCCATATGGACACTAGGTTGACAAATTCTATTGGTACTGTGTTTTTTTTTTTTGCAAAATAGGTCAACATGGTGACAACATGGGCTGTTATCTTCAAACAATCTTGACCCAAGATGTTGTCAATATGTTAATCAAGTTTCAGTAATATGATGTTGATACGCTATATATTAATTAGGTTGGGCCAATATGAGAATTCAATGGGATGGATTCGCCACATTGAACCAACCTTCTCCCAAGGCAACATTCCATGAGAATGGAAAACCACATTAGCCCCATGTAATTTCTATGCTACTTTTCAGTCTGTCATCTCTTGCCCATCTAACCATCTAGTGCCCATGTTCGCACAATGCGTCATGGGTGCTTGGGTAGAACAGTTAGAAATTATCATTCTTATAGAAGATGTAAATGGTACAATTTATTGTAAAATACATTTTCAATTATAAACATGAAGAAATTTAGTTATTATTTACTCTAAATTTAACTCAATTATTATCAGATAGCTTACTTGTATATACTGAATTTACAACTGAATGATAACTTCTATTTCAACTGAAGTCTCTCCTCGAACATTCACAAATAAGTGAATATTCGTTGCAATCTGAAATCTATTTTCCGTGGCATTTTTCTGGGAGACCATTCCATAGCCATTGTCGTATATCTGCAATACATAGAAACATTCATAGAAACCTACATAGGAACTACATAGAGTGCCAAACAAAAGCTATTTGCCAACTCAGCCTTTCTATAAAGTGCGTCAATTTTAGATATATTGCATTCGTCACACCAGCGGACCGTAGCTTTCGAAACAGCGTTAGTGGCGCAATTCCGCGAGTTAGGGTTGACATTTAACCTGATTTGGCAGCTGCACTTTATGCCATGTCACTTCTAGGCCATATATTGGTTAAAAGAGGAAAAAGGTTTATAATGATCTTTGAAATATTTTTTGAAATTAACAAGTTTGAAAATAACAAAAGAAATAATTAACTGGAATTATGAAAATAGAAATATATAAAGGAAGGATTTGAACTACATTACAATACAGAGAAAAAAAAGTTTACCCATGTGGTCATATCGAATGGGTCATCAATTTATGCTTTGAATCAATTTATTACGTGAGTTGGTTGGACTTTATTCATGTTTTCATGTGTGTTAAAACAACTATGATGTGGTGTGTCATCAAATGTTAGTTAATTCAATTCATTTTATAGATTTAATCTACTTACTATGAGAGTTAAAAGTTACTTTTTTGAGAACTGCAACGTATGTTGAAACAACTAGGACATAGTGTATTGAAGTGACTCACAAAGACTGTTAATCCAATGTATCTGGTGTATGAATTAACTTATTATGCGAGTTGGCGCTACTTTTTTAAAAGTTTAGGAGTGAGTCAAAACGATTGTTTTGTTTTAACCAACGTCAATTTAATTAATTTTAAGTAGTACCTGCAACTCACCTCGTAGGTAGGGGCAAAATTAGATTATTCATATAAGTCAAACAAATTTGATATGATTTGATTCAACTAATAGTAGGAAAATTAAAGAAAAACTTCAATATGTCAGATCTTTTTTCAGAAAATAGGCAGTGTAGTTTGTAGAGAAACTTAAAATTAAGTCGACTAATTTATGTTTATTAACATATTTTAAATAATAATCACACTTTTTTTAGGAGTTCACAATCGTATCATATATTCTAGTTATTTGACTTAGAGGTCATTAAGAGGTTTGAGGTCGAATTAACATCCTTTAAGGGTGAATTGTCATCCATAAATTGAAGATCGTCGGTCATTACAATTTTCTAATTAAATATTCTAGTTAGGGATCATATTAAAGTCAATATACATACATATATATGGAAGAAAAACTAATTATGTAGTTAATAAATAGTTAATTAATATTGATAATGCATATGCGAGTTCACATATTTTTAAAAATATACTATACTACGTGATCTGACAAACAAATATTGAAATTATTACACATATTTATACGTAATATAATAGAACTAGTGTACTTTCCCGTTAAAGATAACGCGTCATATTCAATACCAATTTTTCCCATTATTACGTTACTTTTCATGAAGTCAATTAAAATTAAATTTTCTGCATAGTCTAATTTATTTTACAGATTAAATAAATTTAAAAATTGAATAGAAAAAGGATATTTAAATATCAACTCAATATATTCCCGTGCGTATCATAGTAACATTCTTCAGGTTTAATACCCGTCATGTAAAAGTGGACACCAAATAAATAAATAAACACACTAAGGAAATTATTAGTATAGATAGTACACTAAAGCAATTTATATGATATATATTCTATAATAACAGAAACAAACTTTAATGTTTCTTATTTAATTTATTCCCTTTCTTTACTAATATTTACACTGAGAGTACCAGTATGTATTTATTCCCTTTCTTTACTAATATTTACACCAAGAGTACCAGTGTGTATTTATTCCCTTTCTTCACTAATATTTTGGTGATCAAAGAAGGCGGAGAATGTTCACTTGCTCCTGACACTCAATCACAAAATGTCCATAAATAAATAACCAGTCATTTACTCTTAATGAGAATATTTTATACTAAATAATACTTTAGCTTATGAAAATTTATAATCGACTTCGTGGCAGTTCTCGAAAAAGTAGGATTAGAAAATGAACTATTCGAACTTATAGAAATTTATAATCGATCTGTCATGACCTATGCCAACACCCACTTCCCGAGTACTGTGATGGTACCTACTCTAGATTGAGCGAAATGTATCTGTGTTAAAAAAGATGATAAATTGTTTTAGCAATATGAATGGTGAGACAGTTCGAGAGCCTGGCGAATTTATATCCACAATATGAAGTTCAAATTTCTGTGCGTGACACCTAAGATTTATTTCCGTTGAGAGGAGGAAAAAGGAGGGGGTTTTATTTAGTGAGTAACAGTCTAAGAAAGGGCAGAGAATTAGCTTCACCAGCTATATAATGAAATCTGTAAAGCACTGAAAAACAAATTAAAACATGTGGAAAATAAATCAACCTTTACTTATAGATATGAGTTTCAATGAATCAAATGAAAGTCAACGTATAGATCTATACATTGAAGCCGTTTCTTATTGTTTTCTTCCAATTTTTTCTATTGCTATGAAAAGGAAAACAATTAAAATATTAACAAAGTTAGAGGAATTTATAGACGAACCTATAAAAACAGTACCTATTATTAATAATATATATCTTGTAAAGGATCTATCTAACACTTAGACCCTATCAGAAGAAGAAAATAAATTATAAATTCTATTTTTATTAATATCTAAATTATTCATGCTCATATATTTTCATAATTATTTCATGTGAACGAGGTCTTTTGATTTTTTCATGCTTACAAATTTCAAGAGACTTCGTTCAAAACTAATATGCAGCATTGTGAAACGCATGCCAGTCAGTTATGTTCCAGATACCGTAGCATGGACATATAGTGCACGCCTGGAACTCAAAGCCGTACTAAATTCTTCAAAAATCAGATGTTGTAAAATTCCCTAGTCTCAGTGTTATGTTTGGAATGGATATGGAGTAGAAAACCTGAGAGGTTTTCCCTGGCGACTTTGAGTATGGTGCGAGGGAGGAGTCCATCTGCGAATCTACAAAATTTACCGTATAACTATACGATGACTTCGTAGTGGAAGACGGGAGGAGAGATGGCAGCGGAGACCAACCGATTTGGGAGTAATCGGGCATGTCCTCTATTCATGTAAGTGTGATAGTCAAAGGATCTCGTTCACTTTAAATAAAGTTCAGTAAAAATCCTCAATCTGTTTATAACAACATTCACATTATCTTTATATTACTATTACATATTACTATTACGATAAAATATTACTATTACGATAAAATATTACTATTACGATAAAATATTACTATTACGATAAAATATTACTATTACGATAAAATATTACTATTACGATAAAATATTACTATTACGATAAAATATTACTATTACGATAAAATATTACTATTACGATAAAATATTACTATTACGATAAAATATTACTATTACGATAAAATATTACTATTACGATAAAATATTACGATGAAAGATTTACTATTGTTCTCACAGGAAAATATTTTAAAAATGATAATCATCTACGATTATTTATTCTGATATAAAAAGTTGGTTAAAAATATTACAAACTTTGAATTATTCCAAAATAGTTTTGGAATAGTTATGTATCAATTTCCTCAGTTTTCTATTTATCACATCTCCTTTCGTTTTCTTTTATTAGCGTGATTCGGATCTGACGGTGTGTGACAGGCAGTAAATATTGTCTCTTGGGTGGCTACTGTTGTGTACCGGTTATCAACCTGGATCTGCTTACTGTTATACATTGTTCGTTTGGAGTTCCTTACCTCCCAACCATTCTCTCCAACAATAGTCAGCAACCTGATTACAAGCTGCATATTCAAACCAATATACTTATGCAGTTTCTATTCTTTTATTTCATTTACCCCATATTGTGCCATTTCAATTTAAATTGATAATTAGTAGTTGCTAAAGTTCATTTACTTGTAAAAATTAATCCTAAAATTATAATAGTCAATTAATTCTTAAACTCCTGATAAATAAAGTAAATTTAATTTAATTGAAAATTACGGAAAGATCATTCCTAACTATTAAATTCTTGTATATGGTGGCCAGTATGGGGATACTGAAGTTGGTTTCTGCCGTTGTTTCTCTCGTCTCTTCTCTCTTGCCTTGCTCTTATGTTCGTCTGGGGTCCCTCTTTTCCCCTCTATAACTTTGGTTCCTATTTAGATATATTTTTTGATATAAAATTTATATGTGTATGTATTAAATCTGTCTATTGGAATGGGAAACGAGGATAAAAGTGCAGGTGCTATACCTAAGCAACCTCGGTTTTCTGATCAAAAAACTTGTGAAGATTATGGGTCGCTTTCTAAAGCACAACAGTATACGAGACAACGTGTGACTCGTTTGTGCAATAAGATAGAGAGCGAAACTGATCCATTGACTCCCAGTCAAAAGGAGTTGTATTGCGATAAACTAAATGATTTACGCAAAAAGTTGGATAAAATCCATTCGGAGTTAATCGAGAAACTTCTTGATGATGGAGTGGATGAGGCCGTGGTGGATGACGCAGTGAATGTTCATGAGGATCAATATGATGATAGAATGAGATCTCTTCTAATCAGTTTGCAACCTGCATCTAATAATATAGATCAAAGTTTTCAGTCCAGAACTAATTCCATCGAAACTCCTCTCATAGGTGCTTCGCATTTGCCCGTAAACACTAAATTAAGATTACCAGAGATACCCTTTCCTAAATTCGGTAATTCTGTTGGGGAGGATTTCGAAAAGTTTATTTACAGTTTTGAATCCATTATTAATAAACATAATCTTCCTAGCTACGAGAAATTTATATATTTGCGAAATCAATTATCTAAATCTCCTCGTGTTCTTATAGATTCTCTTGATGTAGATGAGCAAACATATGAAACTGCCAAAGCTTTGTTAATTAGGGCATTTTCTTCTGATGTTATTCGTAAGTTTTCTTCAATTAAGAAACTATCTGAAATTAAGATGTCTGCCACAGGTGATCCGTATGACTTTATTGGAGAAATGAGAAGTGTTATTGGTATTTTTAAAAAGTTAGATGTTGACATTAACACAGTGCTCACTTACTTCATATGGAATGGCATGACTGAAGAATTTCAAAATCAACTAATTCAGATAGTTAATACGAATACCCCTTCTCTTGATCAGATTGAAGATAAAATATTCGAAGCTACAGAACGATATATTCGTTTGAATAAATGTGCCAAAGTTTCACAAACTAAAAAAGTAGTTAACTTAGAAGCAACTAATTTAGCAGTTAGTGCAGAAAAAAGAAAACCTAGATGTTGTATCCTGTGTAAGGTTGATAAAGGTGATTTTGAATCTCATTATGTCAGCCAGTGTCCAATTTATGATAGTGTTCAGAAGAAGTTAACTAAATTAAAAGATTTAAAGGGATGTACTAAATGTGCCCTCTTATCACATGTAACTATGAAGTGTCAATATAAATTTAATTCCCAGTGTAAATATTGTAATGGCAGTCACATGTCGTATTTGTGTCAAGGTAAAACTACCTTATCACATCATACTACAAATAACTTGAACTTCACTGAAATTCTTTGTGTAAGCAGTAATGACTCTATACTATTACCTACTCTGACTGTCAAAATTGACAATAAGTTTAGAGTTCGTGCTCTAAAAGACGGTGGATCGCAACGAAATTTTGTTTCAGAATCAGTTGTTAGAAAATTAAAACTACCTATATTAGATCATGTCAATATGAATATCCACGGCTTTAACAGTACTAATTCTATTAAAACTGACTTAGTTCAAATTTCATTCCCTTACGGTGAGACTGTACTTACTATTAATGCAGTTGTTGTTCCTGATATAACCATTTCTTTGAAAGTTAAGGGCCTAGATAGATTGGTGAATTCAGTTTTAGATAAGGGTTATGATATTGCAGATTCTTTCATAAAAGATTCTTCTAATGGTTCCATTACTGATATTAATTTGATAATTGGAGCCGAATCTGAACATTTATTAAAGTTAGATTATGTACAGTTCGGAGACTCTTGCTTGATATCTACACCGATAGGCGTCATGTTTACTGGATCAGTTGGTGCTATTTTAGATAGCATTGATTTCTTACCTGAAATAAGTTTAAACGTGATAAATGAATCTTCACTCGCTTATAATATTCAGTGTAGTAGCACTAATGATTCCATGTCTGTACAGTCGTTCACTGTACTAGATAACAACGGTGAAGTTATTCCTCATAATTTAGCGCAGGCTACTAAACAGGTGTTGAATGAACAATGTTCTCATGTTTTGAATTATGATATCAACGAGTTTGAAGAAGTTAGTGAAATTGATAAGAAACTAGTAGATTTCACTTTGCAGTCAATTTCACAAGATGAAACTGGTAGACTTACAGTACCACTGATGTGGAACTCTAAAATAAGTCACCGATTAGGTCGGAATTTTGGTTTGTCAAAAAAGATTCTCCAAGCTAATGTTGCTAAGCTGGAAAGATCTGATAAATTGATAGCTTACGATGACGTATTTCGTGAACAGCAAAAAATGGGTGTTATTGATAAAATTGTTCACATAGATAAATTCTTAGAAGAACATCCAGAATCCTCATTTTTACCTCACATGGGTGTATTCAAGCCCGATAGAGATACGACAAAAATTAGAGTAGTGTTTTTATCAAACCTTGTTGAACAAACTAAAGCGCTTCACGATGTGTCTCACAACCAAGCGATGCTACCTGGGCCTCCATTAAATAACAAAATTGTTATTTCATTAATATTCACGAGATTTGATGAATATTTAATCACCTTTGATTTGCGTAAGGCTTTCTTGCAAATTTCTATACCAGAGGAAGATAGGAACAGGTTGCTATTTTTATGGTATAATGACGTACGTAATAAAGATTTCTCTTTAGTAGCTTTCAGAAATTTGAGACTCACGTTTGGACTGCGTCCCAGCCCTTGCATCCTTATGCTGTCATTGTATAAGATTCTAATTGTGGATGCTGCAGGAGATAATGAGCCAATCCGAAAACTCAAGAACATGGTGTACCACATGATTTATATGGATAATGGTGCCGCTACATGTAATAGCCTAATGGAGCTTGAATGGATATATGCGGAACTACCTAAGATATTTGCAACATATAAGTTTGAGTTGCAACAATTAGCGTGCAATAGTAACTCTCTCCAGGAGAAAATTGATACCGTCTCAAAATCAGAAACTCCTACAACTATGAAGTTGTTAGGTTTGATGTGGAATAGAGAAACTGATGAATATACCACCCAGCCTTTGAAACTTGATGTACATGCAGCGACAAAAAGAGATATATTAAGTTCAATAAATTCGGTATATGATTTGTTTGGAATATATTCACCACTATTGCATCGGGCGAGACTGTTTCTTCAAAAAATTCAGTCCGACAAAACTTTGAATTGGGACACACAATTGTCTAACTTTGATTTAAGAGAATGGAAAAATATTGTGAACCAGGTTAACGCTGCGCCAGAAATAGCCATTCCAAGATTTGTAGGAGCTAGAGAATCGAGGTATGCATTAATCGCATTTACGGATGCATCTAAGCAACTCTACGGAGTTGTAGTATACATTTTGAACTTGGATACCAACCAGCTGTCGTTTCTGATGGCAAAGTCGAAAGTGGTGAACAAACAGCTTGAAGAAAAATCAATTCCATCTCTAGAATTTACTGCAATCACTTTCGGTACAGGGACTCTGGTTAAGTTATATAAGGATCTCTGTGGTGAAGATGTGATTGTACCTTTGAAGATAACAGAGTTACGTTTGTTTACCGACAGTATGGTGTGTATACATTGGTTAAATTCTTATGCTAACAAATTTGATAAATGGCAGAAGTTGAATGTCTTCATTTTGAACAGATTGAAAACTGTTGATAAGTATTGTGCCATTAAACCTGTTACTTTCAGTTTTACAGAAGGACGAACTAATCCAGCTGACGCGATTAGTAGGCCAATGTCATACAGGAGGCTCCAACAGACCTGTTACCATTCAGGTCCGGCTTTTCTAACAGATGAAACTGCAACGAAGAGCGATACATCTGTGGAAATTCCAAATCCTCTTGCCAAAGGTACTGACGAGGTGTATTACGAGACGTCGAACGACGCATATCATTGTTACGTTAGTACAGACAGTAAAGAGAGCGCAGGTGAGCATGTTGTACCTGTAGATAAATATTCAAACCTGGGTAAACTTATAAGAGTTACTGCTCTGGTGTTGAAATTTGTATTTTCTTTGAAAAGAAAACTTTCTTTAAGAAAATCTGGAAAAGTTAATGATGAACTCAACCAAACTTGGTATGAATTGTCTTGTATTAAGATTATTGTCAATGAACAGAAGAAACATTTTCCAGAAATATTTAATTATTTTTATGGTAGGATGGGTTCAACGGTACCGGAATTAATCAGTAGGTTCAATTTGTTTGTAGACAGTTCTGGAATTATCAGAATTAAGAGTAAAATGAAATTACTGGGTTCTACGTATCCAATGTTATTACCTAGTAAGAGTGGGTTAACTGAACTGATAGTTAGAGATGCTCACGATAGAACAAAACACGGAGGTGTTTATTCTGTTCTGAAAGAACTTAAGTCTAGATACTGGATATTGAGTTACTATTCTACTGTTAAGAAGGTACTAAAACAGTGTATAACATGTGCTAGATTCCATAATAGAACAGTGAAGCTGAATCAGAATGAGTATAGAGATTTTAGATTATATCCTTCAGAGAAACCATTCTCTTCAGTTTTTGTTGACTATATGGGTCCCTGGTTGGTTAAGTTTGGAACAGTGAAAAGGAAAGTTTATGTTCTTATTATAACGTGTTTGTACTCGCGTGCGATAAATCTGAAAATCTGCAACAGTGCTGATACAAAGGACTTTCTAAGAGCCATACAGCTGCATATATACGAATATGGAATCTTCCAGGAGTGTAGAGCTGATTTAGGATCACAGATTAGTGCCGGTCTAAACATACTTAAGGGATTTTTTGCCGATATGGATACCAAGTTGTTTCTGCAAGAAAATGGAATAAGTCCTATCCTTATGGAACAATTTTGTAAAGGAAATAGCGCCTTGGGGTCATTAGTGGAATCACTAGTGAAGCAAGTGAAACATTTGATTGGCAAATCTATATCTAACCTAATTCTCGAGTATTTTGATTTCCAGTTTATCGTGTCTCAGGCTACCCACATGGTGAACAGGCGCCCGATAGCGTTCAAGGAGGGACTGAGAAGTACTGAATGTGTTCCGGAAGCAATTACTCCAGAGATGCTGGTGCATGGTTATAGCCTAGTATCATTGAACACCATTCCTAGGCTGCAATGTAGCCCAGATGATGGTGAACCCGATTGGAATTTAGAAACTACGGGTGTCACAGGTATTAAGGATGATTTTCATAAGATACGGAAGGCTCGAGATAAACTATGTAAAACCTATCATGGCGAATTTTTGTCTCGACTAATTGAGCAAGCTACAGATAGAAATGACCGATACAAGAGAGTTCTTCATAGAGGGATGCAGGTTGGAGATGTAGTCTTGTTAAAAGAAAATTTTGCAAAACCTACAAACTATCCTATGGGGCGAATCATTAGTACTGATACTAATTCTCTAGGTGAAACTACAGCTGCTTGGATCATGAAGGGGAATAGAGAGAAGGTTTATCGCCATGCAACTAGTATAATACCTCTCCTTACTAATATTGATCCTCCAAATTGTCTGGTGACTAAAGATGATGCTGATGTTGAGCAACAAACAGTGGTCAAGAGACAGAGACGAAGAGCAGCGGTTGCATGTGATGAGGCAATGAAAAGAATATCAAATGATATATAGGGTGTTTGAGAACCTTATATAAATTGTAAATATATTATACTACTGAGTATATACCTGTATATATGTTATTGTTCGTGTTACCCTTGTGGTTTTGTTTTTGATGTTTATATCCTATATTGGGTGAAATTGTTTATCTTCACCAGTTACTTGCATTTATTGGGAGTAGCCCTTTACATTTGTTAATTCAAATTAATACAAAGTTTGAATTGCAGGATGTATCCTTTATTGAAAATAAAGTCACCTCTTTTGGGGGAGTGAAGAAAATAAATTATAAATTCTATTTTTATTAATATCTAAATTATTCATGCTCATATATTTTCATAATTATTTCATGTGAACGAGGTCTTTTGATTTTTTCATGCTTACAAATTTCAAGAGACTTCGTTCAAAACTAATATGCAGCATTGTGAAACGCATGCCAGTCAGTTATGTTCCAGATACCGTAGCATGGACATATAGTGCACGCCTGGAACTCAAAGCCGTACTAAATTCTTCAAAAATCAGATGTTGTAAAATTCCCTAGTCTCAGTGTTATGTTTGGAATGGATATGGAGTAGAAAACCTGAGAGGTTTTCCCTGGCGACTTTGAGTATGGTGCGAGGGAGGAGTCCATCTGCGAATCTACAAAATTTACCGTATAACTATACGATGACTTCGTAGTGGAAGACGGGAGGAGAGATGGCAGCGGAGACCAACCGATTTGGGAGTAATCGGGCATGTCCTCTATTCATGTAAGTGTGATAGTCAAAGGATCTCGTTCACTTTAAATAAAGTTCAGTAAAAATCCTCAATCTGTTTATAACAACATTCACATTATCTTTATATTACTATTACATATTACTATTACGATAAAATATTACTATTACGATAAAATATTACTATTACGATAAAATATTACTATTACGATAAAATATTACTATTACGATAAAATATTACTATTACGATAAAATATTACTATTACGATAAAATATTACTATTACGATAAAATATTACTATTACGATAAAATATTACTATTACGATAAAATATTACTATTACGATAAAATATTACTATTACGATAAAATATTACGATGAAAGATTTACTATTGTTCTCACAGGAAAATATTTTAAAAATGATAATCATCTACGATTATTTATTCTGATATAAAAAGTTGGTTAAAAATATTACAAACTTTGAATTATTCCAAAATAGTTTTGGAATAGTTATGTATCAATTTCCTCAGTTTTCTATTTATCACATCTCCTTTCGTTTTCTTTTATTAGCGTGATTCGGATCTGACGGTGTGTGACAGGCAGTAAATATTGTCTCTTGGGTGGCTACTGTTGTGTACCGGTTATCAACCTGGATCTGCTTACTGTTATACATTGTTCGTTTGGAGTTCCTTACCTCCCAACCATTCTCTCCAACAATAGTCAGCAACCTGATTACAAGCTGCATATTCAAACCAATATACTTATGCAGTTTCTATTCTTTTATTTCATTTACCCCATATTGTGCCATTTCAATTTAAATTGATAATTAGTAGTTGCTAAAGTTCATTTACTTGTAAAAATTAATCCTAAAATTATAATAGTCAATTAATTCTTAAACTCCTGATAAATAAAGTAAATTTAATTTAATTGAAAATTACGGAAAGATCATTCCTAACTATTAAATTCTTGTATAACAGACGTGTAGAATTGTATCTTTACCTTATTGACTTTCGATTGTGAATTCACACACCTATCACCTAGCCACGGTACCTAATAGAATACAGTACGCGTTCACAGCACTAACTAGTAAGTGGTAATGAGGACTGTAATCAGCAGTACAAAGGACTTGCCAAAGGAATGTCTCCTTAACAATGGGAATGATTATATTGATCTGAACTACCAGATGGCACCAACGAACTCGAGAGAGATTGGTAAAATGTGAGTATGTTGGTAAGTTGTTATTATGTTGGTATGTTGTGAGTATGTTGGTATGTTGTGAGTATGTTGGTATGTTGAGAGTATGTTGGTATGTTGAGAGTATGTTGGTATGTTGTGAGTATGTTGGTATGTTGAGAGTATGTTGGTATGTTGTGAGTATGTTGGTATGTTGAGAGTATGTTGGTATGTTGAGAGTATGTTGGTATGTTGAGAGTATGTTGGTATGTTGTGAGTATGTTGGTATGTTGAGAGTATGTTGGTATGTTGAGAGTATGTTGGTATGTTGAGAGTATGTTGGTATGTTGTGAGTATGTTGGTATGTTGTGAGTATGTTGGTATGTTGTGAGTATGTTGGTATGTTGTGAGTATGTTGGTATGTTGTGAGTATGTTGGTATGTTGTGAGTATGTTGGTATGTTGTTATTCTGACAGTAGCAGGTTTCGTAGAAAAATTTAAGGCTTAGACGAATTTTTTCAGGTTTCAAAGAACGGTTGTGGGTTTGGCAGAACAATTTCAGGTTTGATCCAACTCTTGTTAGTTTTAGACGAAGGAAGTGGGTTCAGTCGAATGACGTCATTGGATTAATGTTGTGTTCTGATACTTAAGGTTTGAACGAGAGAAAAGTGAGTTGCCAATTCGTATTATTGAGATGCCAAGTACTGAATTATTAATCCAGATGGTTGTATTGGTATATGTTGCCATATAGGAAGTGTTTTATTCATTGGAAATGTGGTTAACCGTTACTATATCGTGCATTAGACAAATTTTAATAGATTTAGAAGTATAAGAGATTCCTCTCTTCTATGAATAAGAGGAGTGTGATAGACTCCTCTCTTCTATGAATAAGAGGAGTGTGATAGACTCCTCTCTTCTAGAAATGAGAGGAGTGTGAGACTCCTCTCTTCTATAAATGAGAGGAGTGTGAGAGACTCCTCTCTTCTTTAAATGAGAGGAGTGTGAGAGACTCCTCTCTTCTTTAAATGAGAGGAGTGTGAGAGACTCCTCTCTTCTATAAATGAGAGGAGTGTGAGAGACTCCTCTCTTCTATAAATGAGAGGAGTGTGAGAGACTCATCTCTTCTATAAATGAGAGGAGTGTGAGAGACTCCTCTCTTCTATAAATGAGAGGAGTGTGAGAGACCCCTCTCTTCTATAAATGAGAGGAGTGTGAGAGACTCCTCTTTTTTATAAATGAGAGGAGTGTGAGACACCCCTCTTTTCTATAAATGAGAGGAGTGTGAGACACCCCTCTTTTCTATAAATGAGAGGAGTGTGAGAGACCCCTCTTTTCTATAAATGAGAGGAGTGTGAGAGACCCCTCTCTTCTATAAATGAGAGGAATGTGAGTGACCCCTCTATTCTGAATCCATATTCATTCGCATCTTCTGTTGCAACATAATTAGGTTTGACAGAATGAAACTTATTCTTTGCTATTAGGAATCATTCAAGCCTGTGATTGAAAAAAAAAAATTATTTGTAACATGAACAGTTCGTATAGATCCAGTATTGAATACATTTTGAAATAAAATTTACCATTAAATGTCACATGTCATCGCATTCTCTTAAACGGGTTTAGACGAAAACAATTGCCGCTTCCTGCCAAACCTCTATATTCGTATGAGATGACTTCATGCAGTTTTTGAACTCCGATCGGCTTAATTCTTATTTTTTTGTATTCACCAATGTGTAGTCTTGCATATACGATACTTCAAACAAGTGCTCAATCTCTTATTGGAGCTTAATTCAGTTGAGAATCCCTGATTCGGCCAAACCTAATTTTGTTGTAAAAATTGATATCTGATTGAGAAATTAAAAGAATTCCTACGTTGAAAGTGTAAAGCCCATGTACTTGAACTTTAACAAAACTTGTATCATGGAGTAATCTAGTATAGATAAATATTTCATGGCATTCCATGGCTTCCCTTTCGAAATATTCACAAAATATCAAAAAGTTCAAATCACTCTTCCAGGTGAAGATAGATGCCAAGAGAAGGCCTAATAATGTTAGATCACATTTTTTGGAAAAATTGAGATCAATAAAAAACTTCTGATATATAATGATATGTAAAGTGTTACCTAATTATGAATATAAAGAAAAGAGAGCTCTATATATGTACCATACGTGTTTTTGAGGGCTTTTTATAACGAAGTTCTGAAAGGGAAAATAGGTTTAGCCGAAAATTCATTTTAGAATTGCTTAAAATGATATAATAGAAGGTGAAGCGTCGCAAATTTCATATAATATTATGTATCTTAACTCATTCTATCAAGTGACACAAACAACACCTCACTAGAATAAGTTTTTAAGGTACTTATCGCTCCATTTATTAAATTCGTCCAGACCCACCATTTTGTCAGAGTCTGTTGTGAGTATGTTGTGAGTATGTTGTGAGTATGTTGTGAGTATGTTGGTATGTTGTGAGTATGTTGTGAGTATGTTGTGAGTATGTTGTGAGTATGTTGGTATGTTGAGAGTATGTTGGTATGTTGTGAGTATGTTGGTATGTTGAGAGTATGTTGGTATGTTGTGAGTATGTTGGTATGTTGTGAGTATGTTGGTATGTTGAGAGTATGTTGGTATGTTGTGAGTATGTTGGTATGTTGTGAGTATGTTGTGAGTATGTTGTGAGTATGTTGTGAGTATGTTGGTATGTTGTGAGTATGTTGGTATGTTGTGAGTATGTTGGTATGTTGTGAGTATGTTGGTATGTTGTGAGTATGTTGGTATGTTGTGAGTATGTTGGTATGTTGTGAGTATGTTGGTATGTTTATTTATTTTAATTATGATTATAATTATCAATTTTAATAACGATTATAATTATTGATTTTAATAATTATTATAATTATTAATTTTATTAATGATTATAATAATTAATTTTAATAATGTTTATAATTATTAATTGTTTTGAACGTTTAATAATTCGGTTCTTCAATTGGATTGTCATTGATGATAAAATCCGAATTTCTAATATAGATGACCTAATAAACTGGTTTTAAATACTGTGGTAGACTATCAATAAACTAAAATTACTCAAATCTTCTTGTGGCAAGTTATTTTTTTTTATAATTATGTAAAGTAAGATATAGGTTGATTTCCTAATAATAATGTAAATATTATTTAAAAAATATAAATGAGTTCCAAATGTCCTAAATGAGTTCAAGTAACAGTATGTAGCAGTGACAGTTTCACTGAATTCACACAGACATTAAAGGTACAAACGAGATGTCAGTTCACAGGGCAGTGCAAAGTCTGCAGAATTCATCAGTTCATATCATAGCTTCCGGAAGTCGTTTCTGTTTTATGAGCTTCGACCTAAATGAATTCGAACTGGCAAAAGAAGATTCGCCATCTAGCCGCTATAGTTTGTTGTTCAGTTTTCTCTCACAGAGCAAAGTTACAGTTATTATATCATCGCAAGAGAGAGAGGAAAATTATGTATAAAACATTTAGTAAGAACATAAAAAGAACTTCATACCTTTCTGATACAGTGAATAATTGAGGAGATAAATTGTATCTATTTGTGTATCTTCTTATGGAGATGAAATATGCTATTTATGCATCTATATATAGTAAATTGCATCCATTGAAACTTCTTTGAAACAATCTATTTACAAGAACATAGTTTGTGGTTTGCAGATACCAGACTAATAAGCATGTTCATTCTGCAGTACATTGTACGGAGTAAACTTTAGGTATATGGCTAGTGAAATATATCAGAATAATGATCAATTAAATCTCTTTACAGTGCTATTATGTCTATTAATATTTACACTATATATTTCTCATTAAATTATTACACAGTGGGTATAGTTAATAGCTGCAATTAAAGATTCTCAATGCTTAGAAATAGGTTTTTCTGATGGTATTAGAAATTAAGTAACATAGAGAGATAGTTTTTACCTTCACAAAATTGTTTGTGGAAGGTTATGTTTTGATGGCATTTATATATTTGTTATCTTGTTATTCGTAAAACTCAAAAATATTTTCAGTAAATTGCCTGAAATTTGATGGGATGATTGGTCATTATCCAGGAACACGTTGGTTAGATTTTGGGAGCAATCGGATCAAAGGTCAAGGTCATCTATAACTCAAGGATTATTGGATGATCAAGGACATTTATTAGCGGCGGTGAAGGTATGCAATCTACGAGTGCCCGATCTAGTTATTAATAATTTGGTGATAAATCGAAGCTTATAATAAAAGCGTGAAAATAAATAGAATATAGTAATACATAAAAGAAATTCGATTCTTTAGTATTTGTTGAACTTCAAACACCGTCACAAAATTTGTAGGTTTGTGAAATAAGAGAAAGAAAGAAAGAATGGCTTCGTTAATGGCGTCATTTGGAGTGGAAGCAATCTGGCTAAAGTTGCTTCATAGAAATGATTTGTTGCGAACTATAATTGATAAAAGAGATTAAGGGACTTTTCTTCAGAAACTTTTGATACTCGCTTTCTTAATTCTTCGTGAGAATTCTCTCCGAGTGACCGATAAGAAAACCACGTCCGACAGAACTAATAGAAAAGATTCAGTGGGTATAAAAACTGTGATTTGTGCCGAGTGTATCAGGCTCTTCTTCTAATAAGCTTTCGCTGTAGCAGTTATTGGGGCTTTAATGTCTTACTGGAAGAGGAGACCAGACCTACAAATGGGAAGCACCGCCATATTGGATTGTCTTCTTTGCTAATTACGCTGTTTCTTTTTTAGGAGCTCATAACATTCTGAAGAGATGAAGTGTTAACAACTTAGTTCGAAGGAAATTCTGGAAAAATATTTATTAAGAAGAAATAGGTAATGCACGTGTATTTTAAAATTAGAATGATCAATTATTATAAAATATTATTAATAATTTGATAACGTTCATAGCACAGTTCCCATTCTGTCTTAATATGACCGTGTACGTAGACAAGGCAGTATGTACCTGAATAAACAGTAGATGTCGTTTAGCATAACCATGATTGGATCATAATTTAGAAATAACACGAACATCTGCTGCTCGCTTCCGACAGCAACATTTCCGTCTGCTCTGTTGACCAAAGATTTACTGCCTCCCCACCAACTTATTTCCAGATCAACTCGGGATGCCAAAACAAGATGGATGAACAAGAAGCTCACCTCTCAACGAGAATTTTCTTTGATTAACAGAGCCATCTGTTAAGGCATTGCTCTTCTTGTCCTTTAGTCTCTACATGAACCTTTGTCGGAACGTCCGAGTTAATTCAAGATATATATCTCTTTGAGGTTTGGAAAGGAGATTGATTCCTTCGGAGATCCTAGGAAAGACCATATTGACAGTTTCATGAAGGAGAAGGCTCAGGTACGTCAGTGTGGCTTGTTTTCGATCGGAGATTCCTCTGCTCGCTTGCCTGTCTCCACATGATTTATTTGGGGTGACGTGATGACTGGGCTTAGAGGAGGTGAAATGGGGAGGAGGTGGTGATCATCCCCTAGCTTTGCACTCATCAGTTACAATGAGCACCAGAATGTCCTTAAAATACTCTATTTTCTACAATTTACAAAATCTACAAATTATTTTATTTTCTACAAATGTAAGAGAATTTTTTGAATGAATATTGACTTATTAAATATTAAATCGATCGAAAAGAATCAAATAAATATAATAAATCGAAATTTCAGTTATTTTAGTTTTAAAACATCAATAATTTCTTCTAGGCTGTTTCACATATTGATACTTAATTTATTTATTTAGTTAGTTTCCTTTTTATTTTAAAACTTTAGAATTTGAGCTGGAGAAGATTGAGTGAGTTGAACTATTTTTCAAAATGTAATAATGATCAATATGTTGTTTTTTAGATGATTTAATTAACTATACTAAAGAATTCATAATTGACTCCAATTGAACTGTATTACTTTTACGTTTCTTTAATAAATATTCATACCCAATTACATATTATGAAACATGAATATCATTCGAATCAAGCCAATAAAATATGAAGCATGAGTCTTAATCACCAGCAGTAATGTCCATCACCAACAGTTTTAGTGTCTAATCTTCATTCATTTCAGTGACCCAAATATCTATTTTGACCGTAGAATTTTAATTTGAGGAGCCACCGTGTCGCCTAAAGACCATTGCAGTCATTTGTATTCCCCTCATGAGCACTTCTTCAACTCACTTAATTGGGTGACCACGAAACATTGCACTTAAACTTCATCAAAATGATTAAAAACGAAACTTAGATTGCCCTGAAATATGTCAGGCTAAGAGGACATAAACTAACGTTAAATAAAATAACTTGATCAAAAGCTTGAATAATCATAATCTAAATTTTACATTCATATATTTGTGAAGAGTATATGTTGGTTAAATACATATATCATTTTTTAGAAAGAGAGAGTAGCAGAGGGAGCAATTTGATCAGCAAAGTAATTTGATAGTTAGGTATTACCATAGAAAAAGACTTCGGGACAATACTGCAGGACTCTTAGAGGGGGGTTAGGGGGGGGGGATTGGTTGGCTTTATTTTTCTGCGGTGATTGCGGTCATTGTGAATTCAGTTCAGAGCCTACCGGTCCAGATTTATCTCAATAGGCAAAGTAATGAGCATTGGTAGCTTGGATACATTGGGATGAGCTTTATTGTAGGGATGCAAGGGAGCAATTGTTGATATCGGTAGACTGGATACATTGGGATGAGCTTTATTGTAGGGATGCAAGGGAGCAATTGTTGATATTGGTAGACTGGATACATTGGGATGAGTTTTATTGTAGGGATGCAAGGGAGCAATTGTTGATATCGGTAGACTGGATACATTGGGATGAGCTTTCTGTAGGGATGCAAGAGAGCAATTATTGACATCGGTAGCTTGGATACATTGAGATGAGCTTTATTGTAGGGATGCAAAGGAGCAATTGTTGATATCGGTAGACTGGATACATTTGGATGAGCTTTATTGTAGGGATGCAAGAGAGCAATAGTTGATATCGGTAGACTGGATACATTTGGATTAGCTATTGTAGGGATGCAAGAGAGCAATTATTGATATCGGTAGCTTGGATACATTGGGAAGAGCTTTATTGTAGGGATGCAAGGGAGCAATTGTTGATATCAGCAGCTTGGATACATTGGAATGAGCTTTATTGTAGGGATGCAAGAGAGCAATAGTTGATATCAGCAGCTTGGATACATTGAGATGAGCTTTATTGTAGGGATGCAAGAGAGCAATTGTTGATATCAGCAGCTTGGATACATTGAGATGAGCTTTATTGTAGGGATGCAAGAGAGCAATTGTTGATATCAGCAGCTTGGATACATTGAGATGAGCTTTATTGTAGGGATGCAAGAGAGCAATTGTTGATATCAGCAGCTTGGATACATTGGGATGAGCCCTATCATGCAATACAATTGAAGTGGAGGGGCAATATTCGTAGTATGTAATGAAATACCGTAAAAAAGACACAGTATAACTAGAAGTTTCTATACGGTCTTAGTTAGAGAGTTGAATGAATTTGAAAAGAATTGTGTTATATAGATATAGATATATCAGGATATTATATATTATATTACACAAAAATAAATAAACTGAGTACAATATATCACATTCTCGCTGTGTATATCGAAAAATCAAATCGAATTCTTTTTCAATATTCTATACCATTTCTATTTCGACAATTAACTGAAAACTGTTGTTTCTGATGAATTATCAAACTACAGATATAGTCAATAGATGTACTCAATATAATATCATAAATAACATCAAGATGATTAAGTAATTGTCAGTTGTAGAATTGTCCTTGAAGAATAAAAGTCATCACTAAAGCAGTTACATCCTTATTGACTTGCTAATTACCACTAAAGATGAAAAACTTCTTTAATAAATTATAAGTGGCTTTCAGGTTAAAAAAAATTTGTAGAAGACACGAGGCACTACTTGAGAGGTTGAGATTTACCTCCATCAGGTACGAATTAAAATGAAGAAAACCAGATTTGATTTTCTTGAATTGTTTGTTTTCGTACCTAATTAAAAGCCTCGTGAGGGGCCAATTTTAGTGAAACACTGAAACACAGTCAGGTGTTTCAGAATATTATAACTCTGTCAGAAAACTGAAAATATTGTGTTTTCAACATGTTATAATACAGTTGAGGAAAAGTAAAAACTGAGTAACATTTTTTGTTAATTTAAAAATACGGTATTTTTCCATTAATGAACTTGGTTCAGTACTTGGTTCAGTACTTGGTTCAGTACTTGGTACAGTACTTTGTCTAGTACTTGGTTCAGTACTTTGTTTAGTACTTGGTTCAGTACTTTGTTTAGTACTTGGTTCAGTACTTTGTTTAGTACTTGGTTCAGTACTTTTTTTAGTACTTGGTTCAGTACTTTGTTTAGTACTTGGTTCAGTTGTTGATTCAGTATTTTGAAAAAGTTAACTTCGATATTTTTTGGTTGTGCTAATGTGACCAAATATCTTTTAAACTACCTATATGTAGCCTACATGTTTTACAATTGTCATTCAGACATACACAGTTTGGACGCTCTATTCATTTTCTTTCACTATTTAGCACCTCAATGTAACAAAATTGACAAACGCGTAAAACCGAAATATGCGTTTTCTAGATTTAGGCTAATATCAAACGCTGTACTCTGCCTTTAGCTAATGACTAAGACATTAAATTTTAGGCAGTAGAGGAGAGTGTGAAAGTTTTACAGCATTAGAGACAGTCTGATCTCTTGGGATACTAGTTTTCTCTTTTTTCTAACAAAGTTGTGAATTTTGTTTCGAGTCAATGTAACATCAGGTGTCAGTAATTCAAGTTTATACTAACGAGACTACTAAGGTATATTAGAACAGTAATTAACTTTGTTAACAAATAGATTGATTGGAGGGGATGAAGTAATTAGTAATCTTTATAAGCTGTAACTCAGAGCTTCTTTTAACAGAGTTTTATCATTTCATTGCAATAAGATAGTTAAGGCACTGAAAAATAATCAGCTCATACCTATCTATTGTCATAGTCATCGAAATTTAAAGTTTATCTGTTAAGTGAAATCTCGCCCCTCAGGAAAATTTACAATCAAATGTTAAAGATCGTTTACCGTTAAAAGAGAGATAGTCTGGATAAGTATGAGGAAAATTCACCTGAAGAAAGTGACAGCAAAGTATACACTTTTGAAGACACAGGGAAAAAATAAAGAAACGAACCGCTAACCTAACCTCAGGTGGGCTGAATCTCAATATATTTATAACTGTAGTGTCTTTATAAATTTCGGCGAAACTGCCGTTCGGCAAATTTCCTTTCAGGGAAATATCCGTACACGACCTATAGATACATTATTAGGTTAAGAGTTCCAATGCTTCTGCTACGATTCACATTTAACTGGCATACTTTGATAGCAACCAATACACTTAAGTTCGAAATCAGAATTTATTCAGCACATCAAAAGAAAATAATCTTCCATTTTATCTACAATAGTCATAGTCTATACTCGACTCTATAGACTCTATAGTGTACAGTCTACAGGGTGGCGCAAAAAAAAAGGAAACCCATTTTCAAACTAGTTTCTTTTACAAACCATCAAACCTAGAATTTTTCTAAAATCACAGTTTTATTCGTTTACTCTTTTTGCATCTATCGTGATAACCTGTTAAGAGATACGACAAAAATTAAACATCCCCAAAAGGTAAATTGAAAGGGCTTGCGCGAGGACGAAATATACGAAAAAAAACTCATAAGAGGTATAATTCATTTTATATGAATGTAAAAACAATAAATTCTAATATTTTTTGGAACAAATAAGAGAAAAAAAATAAAAGATGAATTACCATTAGATTTTTTTTTTTTTGAGATGAAATTAATATCTTTATAAAAATCATTTCGCCGTTAATTTTTATCTCCTATTCGAAACCCTCAAAATGCAGCTTCTGAAAGAACAAAGAGTTTTTGTTATGATAATTTTTTAAACACTGGAAACTTTACACAGGTTCAACCTCATTTTGGCTTTCTGGAAAGATTTCCACCAACTATAAAACCACATTGACTAATGTTAATAAGTTCAAAACTGAAGAAACCACTTGAAATTTGAACAAAAAGTGATCTTGTCGTAGGAGAAAAGAATGAACACATAGAAACCTTATTCTTTTTCATGAACAGTTTATTGGTAACCCAAAAATATCAATCAGACGGTAAGGATTAGATATCATTTAAGAGACATTTCACCGAATTGTTAAGCACGATGTGAAGTATCATCTTTTAAAGAAGCATGTAAGGCTCGAACTCTTAGAACTGATCTACCGCAACGTCTAAATTTTGCAAAATATTTTCTGCATAGAAATGCACATTTTGGAGAAGATATCGTGATTGGTGATGAAGATGTATTTCCATGATTGAAAGAGTCAATAACAAAAACGTTAATTGAAAGAAAAATAGTATTATTTGTGTTTACTATTACCATATGGAAATAAATTATACCTATTATGAACATTTTTGTGTTAAAAACGGGCTACAAGCCCGTTTTATTTACCTATTTTTAATTCGCTGCAGGATGTTTAATTTTTGTCGTAACTTTCAACAGGTTATCACGAAATATGCAAAAAAAGTAAACGAATAAAACTGTATTTTTAGAAAATTTCTAGGTTTGATAATTTGTAACATAAACTAGTTTGAAAATGGGTATCCTTTTTTTTGCGCCACCCTGTATAGTATTGGAACAACAATTATATCACTATCATAACAACAATACTATTTACTATCATAACAACAATACTATTTACTATCATACCAACAATACTATTCACTATCATAACAACAATACTATTTACTATCATAACAACAATACTATTTACTATCATAACAACAATACTATTTACTATCATAACAACAATACTATTTACTATCATAACAACAATACTATTTACTATCATAACAACAATACTATTCACTATCATAACAACAATACTATTTACTATCATAACAACAATACTATTTACTATCATAACAACAATACTATTTACTATCATAACAACAATACTATTTACTATCATAACAACAATACTATTTACTATCATACCAACAATACTATTTACTATCATAACAACAATACTATTTACTATCATAACAACAATACTATTTACTATCATAACAACAATACTATTTACTATCATAACAACAATACTATTTACTATCATAACAACAATACTATTTACTATCATAACAACAATACTATTTACTATCATAACAACAATACTATTTCACTATCATAACAACAATACTATTTACTATCATAACAACAATACTATTTACTATCATAACAACAATACTATTTACTATCATAACAATACTATTTACTATCATAACAACAATACTATTTCACTATCATAACAACAATACTATTTACTATCATAACAACAATACTATTTACTATCATAACAACAATACTATTTACTATCATAACAATACTATTTACTATCATAACAACAATACTATTTACTATCATAACAATACTATTTACTATCATAACAACAATACTATTTACTATCATAACAACAATACTATTTACTATCATAACAATACTATTTACTATCATAACAACAATACTATTTCACTATCATAACAACAATACTATTTACTATCATAACAACAATACTATTTACTATCATAACAATACTATTTACTATCATAACAACAATACTATTCACTATCATAACAACAATACTATTTACTATCATAACAACAATACTATTTACTATCATAACAATACTATTTACTATCATAACAACAATACTATTTCACTATCATAACAACAATACTATTTACTATCATAACAACAATACTATTTACTATCATAACAATACTATTTACTATCATAACAACAATACTATTTCACTATCATAACAACAATGCTATTCACTATCATAACAACAATACTATTCACTATCATAACAACAATACTATTTACTATCATAACAACAATGCTATTCACTATCATAACAACAATACTATTTACTATCATAACAACAATACTATTTACTATCATAACAACAATACTATTTACTATCATAACAAACACTCTACAATCACGTAGAGCAAAAAGTAGAATTCGAAATCCATAAAGCAAATCCCCCCCCACTCGTGAAATGCGATTGGTAGGCCTATATAGGCTGTGACCCGATAGACTGTAGGTACATCCTAAAGCAAAAATGGCTACAGGAAGTTGTGTAATCCAATCTCTGGCCGATGCCTTTCACTCTCAGACTCAATTATTTTTATTCCGACTTCTCGTCGTCTGTAATTTCCCACGAGTGAAGTTCACAATGAGCGAAGAAAGAAGCCGAATACATTTTTAGACTTACATTAAACACTGAATAATCAATTTGTTTTAAAGGCTGCTGGTGGGCTCTTTAGATAATTTTTATCAGATAGCTAAGTACGTTGTCCTGATAGGGAGCCATGAAAGCTTCTAACCCTGGGGAGACCCGGAGACTTTCTTAATAAAATAACAGAGCAAGAGAGTCTCAGATGTGCCGTTGAAACACAATCGCAATATAAAAAACTCTGCCTCTATTAGAAACTGTAGCTAAATTAACTGTAAAAGACTCTAGTGCATTTACTACTGGTCTCTAACTAAATTAATGTATTTAATTCCAGAATCCTATGAAGCGCTTGAAAAAAAAACTCAAAATACTTTATAGAATTTAATCGAAAATGCCTTTTTGTGAAAAATAATTGGTTAGATATAATTTGCAGTACATGAATGAAATAATTGTCTATCATTGTACCTAAATATATAACTCATGAAAACAAAATGATGAAAATTATAATTACCTTCAAGGGAAAGTAATTAATAGATTTAATTTCATTTTAACTTTTGTAATTCATCTCAGCTTTGTGCCTCATTTTTTAAATAATTTGAATTAACAAATCTAAAAGTACCATTATTTAGCTTGAATAAAAAGGCATTAAACTCACAAAAATTATGTACATTAATTCATTAGTTCAAAGTATCTCTAATTAATAGTCATTGAGTAATTATTATATGCTGTATTGCATAATAATGTGTTTTATTTCCAATAAAATCACTAAATATGTTTAATAATATAATACAATCATTAATTTATAGAGCTTATATAGTCGAAAACTTTATACATTTAAAACCCTAACTTCATAACTATTGAATTTAAGTTCTTTCAAACTTTTGAAGAAATATGAATACAGATATTCATAAATATTGTGATTAAATAAACTGTAGAAAATTTGAAAATGTAAATATAAATATTAACTTACAATAGAAAAAAAAGATGCAAAATTCTTGCCACATAATGAAAAATAGAAGCAATGTTAGTTAGAAAATGGAAGAGTATCGTAAGACCCATTTTATGAACTCCATTGTCCCATATGTTTTACTTTATCCTGCACTATATACAAAGTAAATAGGTCATAAATGTATACTGCAAGCACCACTTTTTTTCTACGTTTTCATATCGCATCGAATCATAAAAATGTTGTAAAAGAGGGAAGTTGTAAATCAAATCTCAAGATACCGTTATGAGTCTTAAGGGTCGTTCGAGCTCGAATTCGCATCAGCCTTTAATCATTTGAGTCGGGCCGTCGAGCGTCGTTTTTCATCAATGTTCTGCCATACTTTAACAGCAAGCTCATTTCCCTTCAGAAGACTAAAGTTTGGTGGCAATTCGTCATGTTTTAAAGGCATTGTTCGGATCGTAAATGTCTTGATCTATCAAGACATCATTCACGAATTTGCTGATCTTCGGCTCTGTTGGAGGCACTCCTAACGACTTCGTATAAATTGCCCGGGTATTAGAGTCTAGGCAGTAAGCCAGCTAGTTTAAGACAGCGGCAAATGGCTCTCGGATAACCTCTTTATGTTAAGAGCAAAATGGACATCAGTGGCATTATTCTCTGTGCCTTAATTGCAGCTACACAAACTTACTTTGCTCATGTTACCAATGTCTGAAAAACAATCGAAGACTGACTTCAGATTTACAATCTTGTAGTTTTAATCTTCAAACATGTTGCACAAAATCGATGAAAGAGGAATTATTTTTGGATAACAATATCATTTACCATTAGATACTTCTGAAATAACAATTTCAATATTATAGAATACTTTTAGTTAAGGCTAAGTAAAAAGTACTTACCTCTATAAAGCATCTAGTAAATCATTGTGACGTTTTAACGCTACTGAAGATGTTTCCATTACTTTAATAGGCTGGAAGCTACCGCACCTCCTCATACCATCGCATTTATTAGAACTTTGGCCATTGTTCTGGAGTTGACATCGGAGCCTCGAAGAAGCCTCGATATTAATGGTGGGAGGCGCCTTCGTGCTCACTAAAGATTGACCCTCAGACTTAAGCAGAATCGACCAAAGACAACTGCACTGTGCCTAATTTGGGGAACTAAATACCTAAAAACTAGCTTTATTGAATTATATTTACTGATTTCTTGAATTCCAAGAACTTTTCCATTAAAATTTAATACTATCATTAAAACTCGCTGATCCGTTCATACACTAAGGTCATTAACTCAAAAATGAAAATTTGACTGATATTCTAAAAGTATATTGTAATAACTTAAAGACTCGTAAACTAATATTCTGATATCACTTTACTCGATGTTTAGACATTTAAAAAAATGTGTCGGACATTAAAACTATTCTCAAGACAAGTATAAAGTCCATGATCCTCAAAACAAAACTTTGATTTTACGACAAGCTTAGACTCTGCAGCTTTATAAGCTCGTTAAGATGAATAACGTCTTCTGAAACTTAGATAAAAAGATAACTTGCTTATGGTACTACTTTGCTCGTTCAGAACATTCGTGCAGAGCAGCAACAGAGTGAAGAGATGTTAGGACACACCTCTGTGAAGTGTGATGAGTGAAGAGATGTTAGGACACACCTCTGTGAAGTGTGATGAGTGAAGAGATGTTAGGACACACCTCTGTGAAGTGTGATGAGTGAAGAGATGTTAGGACACACCTCTGTGAAGTGTGATGAGTGAAGAGATGTTAGGACACACCTCTGTGAAGTGTGATGTGTGGAGTAGATGTTAGGACACACCTCTGTGAAGTGTGATGAGTGAAGAGATGTTAGGACACACCTCTGTGAAGTGTGATGAGTGAAGAGATGTTAGGACACACCTCTGAAAAGTGTGATGAGTGAAGAGATGTTAGGACACACCTCTGTGAAGTGTGATGAGTGAAGAGATGTTAGGACACACCTCTGTGAAGTGTGATGAGTGAAGAGATGTTAGGACACACCTCTGTGAAGTGTGATGAGTGAAGAGATGTTAGGACACACCTCTGTGAAGTGTGATGAGTGAAGAGATGTTAGGACACACCTCTGTAAAGTGTGATGAGTGAAGAGATGTTAGGACACACCTCTGTGAAGTGTGATGAGTGAAGAGAGGTTAGGACACACCTCTGTGAAGTGTGATGAGTGAAGAGAGGTTAGGACACACCTCTGTGAAGTGTGATGAGTGAAGAGAGGTTAGGACACACCTCTGTGAAGTGTGATGAGTGAAGAGAGGTTAGGACACACCTCTGTGAAGTGTGATGAGTGAAGAGATGTTAGGACACACCTCTGTGAAGTGTGATGAGTGAAGAGATGTTAGGACACACCTCTGTGAAGTGTGATGAGTGAAGAGATGTTAGGACACACCTCTGTAAAGTGTGATGAGTGAAGAGATGTTAGGACACACCTCTGTAAAGTGTGATGAGTGAAGAGATGTTAGGACACACCTCTGTGAAGTGTGATGAGTGAAGAGATTGATAATACCTGAACTAGTTTAATAGGTAAATTTGAATAGGTAGCTTATCATGTTTTTAGAACAATGCTAATGACATACCGATATGATTTAATAAATATATTTTATGTATTTTAAAACGTTTGCAATTTTAAAAACTTTATTTCCCTACAGTTATTACTTCTTCATCAATTAATTTATAATAAAGAAAAAGTTTTGTAAGATTCTCTGCAAGACAAGCAAGAGAAATAATCCAAATTAGGAAGAACTTTATCACTCCTACACACTTTCCGCTGTTTAGTTTCTTTTATTTGTTTTACAGTGAGAGACTGGTGTAATAAAGAGGAACGGAGTGAAGAACCTTTGCACAATCAGAGAATGTATATCGGCAGAACTTCCTTTTATTTAGAATACAGTGAATATTGATCGCATGTTTCATCGAGAAACATGCGAATCCAGAAACATTTTTCATCGAGAAAATATCTCTCAAAATAGAAATTAATTTATCTATTATAGGTGTTTATAAGAAAATTGATAGCCGGCCTTGCAAATTTATCCTTCATAAAAATACACAGTCGCGAATAAAGGATAACAAAAACATACACTTCTTAATGTACTAGTTATAAAATCATATAATATTGCAAACTATCACTTGCTGTATGTATTATATAAGCATTTGCCTAGTGTAGTCCTATAGCGGCAATTTGAAATCACATGCATGCTGCCACATCAAAGAATGAAGAGCGACAAATGGTCCCATCTTGGCCAATTACCGCACTCCATCCCATTCAAAGGACCAAACAATTCAAAGATTAGGATGTTTACTCATGATTGAAGTGCAGTGCTATTGATCAAACTATACACAATTCACAAAGACGTAAACGGAGGAGAGTCTAACTCAATGACAGAGATGGTATTGCAGAGACTCAACTTGTGACAATATGCTTTTGAAATCATATATCATGAAAATATTATAGACGCAGCGGTTTAAAGTATTCTACACCAGCGGTTTAAAGTATTCGATACGATTTTTATCGTTTCGTGTATGATATTTTTAAGATCTATGATTTTAAAAGCATTTTGTCACTACCCAACTGATTGCAAACTGTGGCTTAAAGGTTATTATTATTATATTTTATTTCATACATTTGGGAGAAAGTATAATATTGTTAGGTGATATCCGTACATTTGACTTACAGTCCGAGTTGTTATTTTTATTAGCATATTCATTTACTTCATCGTTAGAATTCAATTTAAATGACTTCTTGTAATTAATTCATGCCTATTAATTTTAAATCATAAATTACTAACTTATAAGAAATATAGCCATACATTCTATGAACTAATCAATAAAATATGAAGTTGAGTAAGTTACGAATTATCGGTCAATTCTGTACCTTCATTTTTATTTTTTCTAATTGGTTTCAATCCATGATACCAAATAAAATTAAAAATTTAGTTAGTATTATTATATCATTTTTTTATATGATTGAAGATTTGACACTGATCGATAATTCGTAACTTACCCTCCCTGATGATAATCCAAAGGAGAGTAACTCTCCTCTTCCACATACACCACTCAATGCATTGTTAATAATTTGCAAGCACAAAGCACCACGTGTTGCCAAAGTGTTTTGCCATTTCTTATGCAGATGCGGAGCCTCTGCAGAAATATGTTGCAATGTGTTGGGTTACGAGCCATTAGTTCATCTGCATTCGAAAACCGCCTCAGACCCCCTGCCTAATCTACTGTGACTACGGGCAGAGTGGCGCACTGAGTGGCGCACTGAGAGGCGCACTGAGAGGCGCACTGAGTGGCGCACTGAGTGGTGCACTGAGAGACGCACTGAGAGGCACACTGAGAGGCACACTGAGAGGCGCACTGAGAGACGCACTGAGAGGCGCACTGAGTGGCGCACTGAGAGACGCACTGAGAGGCGCACTGAGAGGCGCACTGAGAGGCGCACTGAGAGGCGCACTGAGTGGCGCACTGAGAGACGCACTGAGAGACGCACTGAGAGGCGCACTGAGAGGCGCACTGAGAGACGCACTGAGAGGCGCACTGAGAGACGCACTGAGAGATGCACTGAGAGGCGCACTGAATGACGCACTGAGAGACAAACTGAGAGATGCACTGAGAGGCGCACTGAGAGGCGCACTGAGAGGCGCACTGAGAGGTGCACTGAGAGGCGCACTGAGTGACGCACTGAGAGACGTACTGAGAGACGCAATGAGAGATTCATTTTAAATGTAGCATTCACAATTACTATTTCAAAAGTAAAACATTTTTTTTTAATCTTCTGATGTTAATAAATATATATAATGACAAAAAGTATTTAATAAAAATGCAAAAGCAATTACTAATTTTCAATTAAATAAATTTTCTTTTTACTTGTTATGTTACTTTAAATTGGAAGAGCATACATATATTGTACTCATTTCTTGGTAACGGAGCTTTAATCAATATGAAATTTCATGAGAGAATAATCATTCACTCGCTTCGTTTAACAATTCAAACATCGAATTAGATAAATTGTATTAGAATGATAAAAGAGGAATGTTCAGTTTGAGCAAAAAAAGAGGAAACGAATTCTCCAGCTGCCTAAAGTTACACTCCATGTTCCCTGAATTACATACACACGTTCCACATTCTATTTCATTTTGTTCCCAGGCCAAATATCTACCATAATTCACACGGAAAATCCATTTCAGGATGACTTCAGCGAATAATTCTAACATTCCTTTCGAATGTTTGTCCGAATGGCCGCTAAAGTTTCCCTTTCGAATTAGTGATGCAAATGTGCTGTTTTAATGCGTTGATTCGAGCCTTAATTTATCAACTCTCCGGGCCTAGACAAATGATGACGGCTGGTAAACATCTCGGCCTATGACTGCCTACGGGCTTTCGACACCCTCCTCCTATGAACCTTAAAGTCCTGACCATTCCAAAAGAAAATACTTTCTATAACAATGTAAACAGGTAATGTTAAACATTTATCATATTCCACTTTGATTGATTTATATGGTATGCAATGAGAATATAGGTTCTCGAATAAACATCATGGACTCACGATTTACGAAAGGGGCCCCCATTTCCTCCAATGATAATATGGAAGAGGTCTAGAGGAACAGAAGATTGCAAAGACGCAGCATTCATACATCAATGTATTCTCGTTTCTATCTCGTTAGTTTTTTTCAGAAACCATTCTTCAAAGCTGATGCGCCGTTTGCAATTTTATCTTTAGCTGAAAATACAAATTTGAATGACTTTGGGTTTGTTGTGGAATATTTGGCATTTACAGTGTTTGATCATTATTTCGGAGAATGATATTTAAAAAGTGGTGTACTATGTATTTCTACCTGTTTTAGGGTCCAAATCGCTTAGTTGTTTTAACCTCCAGTTTAACTTCTGTTATCAATTATTATTTACATGCATGAATATTTTCTTTTTATTATTTCTATTTCTTTAGTACGCTAAGCTATTCCTTACATTGCATCGTCTATAATTTATGCGTCCTCTTTGATGTTAATCTAATTAGTTCAAATGGATTCTGTAATATTCATAGACGGATACACGTAGAATTCATGGATGCGATTAACACTATCTCCCGTAGACTGATAAACAGCAAAGCAAACAACTTTGCAGCTCTGCCACATACAGAAAACATGATTAATTAATTCATAGCTCAAAAGATATTTACTTTAATACTACTGCTCTGAGAAAGAATTAATATAAGACTTAACAAATTGACTATAAATAAGACTTTCATCGACTAGAATTATCTACGTGCTTTCCAACCGTTTGACTACATAATGAATTTAGAGCTTGAAAAAGAATAACTTTTGAAGAAGTACAGAATATCTGAGATGGAGTTGACGGAATCTCATCTGCAGTTATTCTATCCTGATGACATTAAACTAATTCATTGATGTAGCCAGCTGGAAAAGATCTAATCTCCACGGAATTATAATGATGAAGTCCTCAGAGCGAATCAGATTCCTTGAAGTTTTCATTCAGGCTCTCCTAATGTTCAAAAAAGATGACTTTTGCTCCCTGTTTGAGCGTTGAAGATTATTTGGCTTCACTCTGGAGAAAATTGAATCAATTCAGACTAGAATTTCCTTTGTGATTCAGTCGGAAATTTGGAGCTCTATTCGTGTTATATGATCTAGGCACAGTATATGAGCCGTGCACTTCATATATTAATAAACCATGTTTCCGTATATATTAAGGCGAACAGCTCCCTCTTTGATAACGTCAACTTCTGAGATCAACTGATCTATACCGGAATTTTATTGAAGTTTAGGAATTTTTAGCAATGTATTTCATCAATCGCCTCACATCAAGTAAGAAATTCGTTTAAATTTTATTAATATTGAATTCATGTTTGATCTCCTGCACCATTAGGATTATTTGATATTCTACATTCCTACTTCGCATGTGATGTTGTATCTCTCTAATCATTTTCAGAACGTTCATAAGCACATTAATAGGTGCCAGTCGTAGAATGAATAGCTCGCTATTATGTCTTTATCAGCCGCTGTACAAAGGCTATTAATGTTAGTATGTAATAAAAGCCTCTATAAAGTTGAGAGGGATCATTCCGAGCGTAGCGCCATCATGATCTGCGCCTGGAATGCTGGTACTAAAGTCTATTCCTGGTATCACTGGAATTGCAGAGTTATGACTCGTATAGAATGCCATATAGATGAGAGATGATACCAATAGACATGGACCTATTGTCTAATCTAGGAATCTCGATTGTTCTACTTCCTAATCTCTTGCACCAAAAGTATGTGTATCTTACTATGAAGATTATTTCCGAAAGAATAAGCCTCAACCGAGCATTATAGATTCTTGCTATTCTCGGTGAACTACAAAAGTGTCGCGTCGAAGTCGCGTTGCCATTTTTGTCCTAATATCTACCTTACAGCTTGCCCGACACCTCACAGCTTGTGGAAAGTAATAGAAGTCTAGTGCTTTCTTTTTGTCTCTTTCGAGAGACACGGTATCGTTTGGCGGGCTGAGATCGGACAAATTGTGATCCCTAAACTGCAGAAAAACAAAAGAAGAACGGCCGGTGGAAAAACGAGAGGCTCTTACTTGCTATATTTTGGCGAATTCTTAGAAGAAAATCCACGGGACAAAGCGATATCAGAGCAAGAAAAATGAACGGTATTCGCGTTTGGCATTATTAGAGCGCTCTTTGATGTCCAGACGAAAATAAGGCGAGGGTTTAACCTTTCAAAACGCGATGGTCTGATTCAATTGTAGAGCTTGATTAGAAGAAACGGAGAATTGTTCTTTCAACTGGATTTACTTTTGACTTATGAAGATTAAGAGAAATATTCATCATTAGTTTATACTCAATCTTTACCTGCTTAATTTCTATCAATGTCATATTCGGGTGACCGGTAAATTCCACCCCGGTATATTCCACCCCGGTAAATTCCACCCCGGTATATTCCACCCTAGGTATATTCCACCCCGGTAAATTCCACCCCACTTTACAGGTTAGGTTTGGCTAGTTATTAATATTATAATTTACTAATATTATATATAATACTAAGTAACTTGCATTTTCACTGTAGCAAATTAAACCATTTGCTGGCTAATCACAAGCTATACATTTTTCACTACACATGTGATAGAACAGCAGAAAGAAAGGTTATGTGAACGCTCTTTAATTATCAGTTGAGGTATTTAGATTTTAAATCTCAAGCTGATTTTCTTCACTATTGCCAACACAACAGCGATATTAATTGTAAGATGAGGTCATATAGTACTTCTTGTTCTGTTTATTTCATTTTGAATTTGGTATTTTAACTTCTTTTAAAAGTGGTGGTTTTTGAACGAAGCTTTTTTTACGTTTGTCGCTTATCCACACCTCATCCAACCATTGTTGTAGGAGCACATGTGCAGTTTCATGTTAAAAAGGAATTCATATAAACATGTTCAACACGTAAACTTTGAAATAAACTACCATATTAGGAAAATTTGTAATTATATTAGGATAAAATTTAATTGACTTGAGCTACCTCTAAATATTGTCTGAAGTCCAAATGTCTTAAGATATCGTTATTTATTTTTTCATCGGTACGAATTATTTAACAAATGGCCATCTAAAAATAAAATATTTGGATTTTTTTGTCACCCAAATGAGTATTGTCACAGGGGTGGAATATACTCGGGTGGAATATACCGGGGTGGAATTTACCGAGGTGGAATATACATATGTACATAGAACCCGTATTCGGTATGCCGACTTTTCGTTGGTAGACATTTCGTCCACGAGTTTTCGTAAAATGGTTATTATAACATACTCATCATACATGGCCGTTGAGCAGTTAGTTGTATCCGCCAGTTTGTTGTACTGTACATTTCATGATTGTTTAATGACCTTGCAGGGGTATTTGGGGACGGGATGCCCTCCGAAACACATATATTAAAAAAACAATTATTTTTATTCAGACAATGAACATTTAAAAATGAAAGATATGCTTCTCTGCTCTACGACCATGGCCCCGACCATCGCCAATGGTAGTGCCGCCAACCGACTGTGAGGTGTCCATAGCAGGTCACAGATCAACACCCAAACTCTGGTCATCATACTTCTCCTTGACTGACGTCAGGATACTGAAAGCATTGCCCCTGTGAACTGCCAAACCAACTCTTGTGTGCCAAACCAACCCAGGTGTGTAATATCCCTTTTACGAACATTTGGAGACGAAATGTCTTTCAACGAACGTATGGCAACCTCGTTTACAGCTTTCAATTAATAATAAACTTTTTTTGGTATACTATAAGTTTTATTTTAAATTTTCCTTAGTTCTCATTGTATTCCACAGGAAGAATTTAAATACAAGCACACGTAACTATAAGGTTCATACAATGAAAAATGTTATTTACAGCAATTCCATTCAATTCACATTTTCGTAGTTGCAAATACTATTTCTCTATGCGTTACTTATGACTTCCCAAGCTACCTATACATTTCCCACGCTACCTATGTATTTCCCACGCTACCTATGCATTTCCCACGCTACCTATGTATTTCCCACGCTACCTATGCATTTCCCACGCTACCTATGCATTTCCCACGCTACCTATGCATTTCCCACGCTACCTATGCATTTCCCACGCTACCTATGCATTTCCCACGTTACCTATGTATTTCCCACGCTACCTATGCATTTCCCACGCTACCTATGCATTTCCCACACTACCTATGCATTTCCCACGCTACCTATGCATTTCCCACGCTACCTATGCATTTCCCACTCTACCTATGCATTTCCCACGCTACCTATGCATTTCCCACGCTACCTATGCATTTCCCACGCTACCTATGCATTTCCCACGCTACCTATGCATTTCCCACTCTACCTATGCATTTCCCACTCTACCTATGCATTTCCCACGCTACCTATACATTTCCCACGTCATTACACAGCATGTCAGTACTCACACTGGCGTATCTTGTGACAATTACACAACGGTATCATTAGCACTCTGTCATGTGATATCCTAGTAATAATTAGGTGATAGATGATACACCAATGCACTAACATCCTATTAGAGAAATGCATTTAATTATACACAGCTGCATTCTAAGAAAAAAAACCTAAGGTGACTAATGAGTACATTATTTTATTCATATCATTTTCAATCGCCACTTCTCTTTACATATCATATTTAAAATGAATATGTTTTTGTGTTCATCACTCTATGAGTCTATGTGATGTACATGTGAATGAGCAAACTATACGTCAAATAAATTATAATCTAAAAAATGCATACTGGTGGCAAATTGTCCTTTATTTGAATTAACTTACAAATTACAAAGGTTCCCTATACCGTTTTTTTTTTCAGGGACTCTTGAATAGAAAACGATTAACTTTGGACCCCTGTTGTAAAATGAGATTTTAGTACGTATACTTTTAATTAGATATTATCAAAATAACTTTTCAAATTAAAATTTGTTTTAGGTGGAATATTAAAACTAGAAATGTAATAAATATATATTCATTAACACTTAATTCAGTAATTACTACTAGTGATTAATAAGTAAAATTTTAAATAGTACTTCTCAAAATATATGAAAATCATTTGTTATTAATTGAATTTAATATTATTAACTTTAAATTAACAAATTCCATACTTAATGTTGCTGCTCATAGCTGAAGACCTCTGAGGGGTCTTTTGGACCTTTCAGATGTCCCCAGGGGTCCACGGAATCATTTATACGAACCTCTCCTGCTGAGGCCAGCCATGAATATTCTCAATTCAACAGAAAATAAAATATGAATAAATAGTTTAAATAGGCCATTGTCATAAGAAGAAAGAATTGTGAAGAAAATAATCAAACTTTGAATTCATAAAAAGACTATCATTCTAAATTTCCAATTCGAATATTCTTCATACAAAGTCTTGAATTCATTTTGTTTTTAATATTTTCAGAATTGAAATATATCAAAATCAACTTCCAAGTTTCAAAACTGTCTACTTATTTATGAAATCATGTTACTTTTAGTTTTAAAGATATTCTAATATTTCTCTCATCAATAGACACTTAATAATAATTATTAAATTTAATATTTCTCCAATGTTCCACTTTTCGATTATTATGAGACACTCAAGTTATACATTCTTCGTTATGATATTATAATTATTAAGTCATTAATAGCGTATATTCCTTAAAATCGCTTCTAATTTCCTAACTACATCATTTTGAAGAGCATATCAGAGAGCATCAGTGCAGATTATATCCAAAGATGTTCACCATAGCAACTTATTGGAAAAACAAAAACGGAAAAATTCTTAAACGTTTTCTCTCACGAAATATATCCTACTTAAAACTTTATTTGCAGTTTGGACCAATCTTTGACTATACAATAATAATTATTTATCAAATAAGAACGCTTCAAACCTATTCTTTGAACCTTCAACTGTGTAGTAGACAATCTGTAAATGTTATTTTATCCAAATAAAACAAACCGATTTTGAGGTAAAAATTCATACAAAAATGAGGGACATTTTTCTCGTGACACCCTGTATAATATATGGCAAGGCTGGTCTCCTTTGGCCGAATTAATGGAATCACCATGCTATCAGCACCTCATTAGGCAAGATAAACAGCAGAACCTTTTCGCTAAGTCCCTCTGGAAGGCGTCACTTAGCAGACTTTATCAGAGTGTGATAGCGATATAACAGTAGTTCTACCTAGGGATTTCACCAACGAAATTACTAGGAAGTTATTTCAGACGCTTTATAATACCGTCAATGTTAGTTTACCATTTTACCATATCCTAATTATTGTAATGAAGTCAAAATGATTATCATAATTTCAAGATTTATTGCACCCTTCCTCTGTAAACAAGTTATCTAGCGACTCATTATCTTCAAATGGAAATAAAGTTGTGACGAAAAATTTAATCGTTCAAGAATAAATAACCTTTTCGACAGACATTTTGACGACAGAAATTTCGTCAACAGGACATTTCGTCTACAAAATGTCTTGTCGACGAATTTTCGTAAAGAGGATGATACCATAAATGAAAACTATTTAAATAAATATAGACATGTATAAATGAAGACTATTCTTAAACTGTCAACGTATATGGACGTTCTGTAGTTTGTTGTATCCGCTAGTTTGTTGTACTGTACACTTCATGATTGCTTAATTAAATGTCCGGTGAACGAAATGTCCTGTAGAAGAAATGTCATTCGACGAAGCATCTGTCAACCATTCAGTTTTCAAACTTGCTGTGGAATCTGGATTTTTTATTTAAATCATATATTTTACCTACACATATAAAACACACCGAATGTAAACTTTATGTAGAATGAAAACAATGACTAATTAATTATCAGACTTTGATTTAAACACCACCTGCAGTAACTGCGTGCAGTTCACACATTACTTGCAGTAGGTGCGTGTAGTTCACACACCAACTGCAGTAGGTGCGTGTAGTTCACACACCACCTGCAGGAGGTGCGTGTAGTTCACACACCAACTGCAGGAGGTGCGTGTAGTTCACACACCTCCTGTAACTAATTCTCATGTGAAGTCATTTCAATCGTTGCCAGATAGCGCCAACTCGCGCTGTCATCAAGAGTAAATTCTGCTGCGTAAGCGTTTCTAAATTTGCAATAAGTTTCAGTTTACACTGACTTGGTTTGGGAAGAACTTATTTATCAGGTATTTTACACACGAGCGTAAATTCTAAGCAAATTAGCCTTTAAATTGTTGTCAGTTTAACTGCAATGAACACTCTTGAACAGAGTTATCTAACATGGCATTAGTTAAGTTCTGCATGAGATAAACATAACTCGGATTTGAATTGCAACTTTATAAAACTAACATACATATGTAATAGGTTATACCATTGGAAAAATAGATTCTATGATCAGGATATCAATTCTCAAATTTTTTTATCAGCTCAAATGTTAACCTAAAGCCATATGCTAGATTTCTTTGCATCCCTAAAAAGTAACATATCATTGTACTTTCAAATGGTCGTTTCTAACTCATCTCAGGATAGAGAAGGTTACTCTCTCTGGAATTTTAGAATTCCTCAGTCGTTGCCCTTGCGGCAAGTTACGCTTTGATTCCATGCACCATATGCCGCCTAGCGGGCCTCTTTCGCATAATTCTCACGTCTTTATTGAGAATATCCAAAAGATTTGCGGAGCAGTCAACTTATGGAAAAGTGGCCGTTGGAAAAGCTGAAAGCTCGCTAGATTTGCAACTTATATAAGCGTAAAAGAAATCCCCATAACTGGAGTCATAAAACAGCGTCCTTTGCTCCAACTTCTGAGTACCGTGCCGTTGACATGGATTTCTCCAGTGGATAAACCCGTCTCCTCAACCATTTTCAGTTTTTTCGCTAACTCTTGGGGATTACTGCTAAGTCTAGTTATGCATGAAGTTTAATTCAAAGGATAATGCAGTGTAACTTCATGAGCATTATTATACTAACTTAAATATTTCCCAGGACATATTGCAGTGAAAAATATTTCACACTATGCAAATGATTAAAATATAGAATTATTGTGATAATCGAACAAGAGACATCCAGCACCGTGAAAGTTATCATTCTAATCATGATATTTCACACACTAAATTTAGAAGTAACGCGTGACAGATAAGTTATTGGCTGAAAGTACTTACAATACAGAAAATTCAACGCACTCTAAAGGGCCCTACACTCGTAGGGTTTTTTAATTCTTTCCTTTTTAAGTCTTTGGAAAGACTTAAAAAACCAACGTGTGTATGGCCCTTTATTAAGTTCTACTATTTAGCCACATAGTGATTCAGAATTAAGGCAACGATCTTTTTCTATATTCGATATATGTATTCAAATTCAAATTGGATTTCAAAAACAGCAATTCAAAGGTGAATAAAAAAGGAAACGATACAGTGTTTCATTCATTCGATACAACCACCTATATTCTGAAGTACAACTTTCAGTCTTGGGACAAATGCATTGCAAGCAGCACGTATCTGTTTTCGTGGAAGTGTTTCTTATTCCATCTGTAGTTTTTGTGGTGTGATGAGTAGATGAGACTCTTATCAACAAAATAATTAACCAAGTAAATAGAAAATATCAACAGCTTGATTTCTGGAATCTTTAATTATTGATTAAATATCTAAATTCCTTTGAATTTCAGGTTTCGATGAATTATTTGCCATGTCATGGTGCTGAGCCGTGTTGAAAACTCACTAGTGAACACTGGGCGTGTTTTTCATCCCATGGCAGCAACTATTGTTCTAAAGGGAGATATTTACCGTTCTGAGTTATATTTGACCACACAAAGAATAAATACGGAAATAAATCTTCCAGTGGTCGTCTCAGAAGCCCTAATCATCTCAGTTTCTAAATTTTGACTCCTCGTCACAACTCAAAATCCTACTTGGAATTTGAAAAGCTCCAAACTCGATCATTCGGAGGCGGGCCTTCAGATCTCCCATTCAGAATGTGACGACATTTTTCAGCTCTCATTCTCTCATTTGGTCAGTAAACTCATTGCTTTTCAGCAATTTAAAAGGTTTTACGTTGAGATCTACGTACGTTGGCACACAACTTCTCCAGTGTACTTCTGATGTGTTTTACGCTTCGACCTGGCTTATCAGAAGTTGAACCTTTCTCCTTGAAGTTTCAAACAATTATCCAAAAAGTTAAACGATTATATAAATTCACCTTCTTTGTGAAGCTAGATCATTCTATTTTGATCTTCATCCATGATGCAAAGTTTGAATTTGAAATCTACATACCCGACATAGGAAGTTAATAACATCGTATAACAAAATAATATACGATGTTTTGAATCAAACTTAGATTTGGACTGATTTATTTGATACGTGAAACTGGTTTCCCTAATTCTGAAACACCCTGTATAATGTCTATACAATATACATATCTAGCACTTAAAATTAACATCGTACACTTTTTACACACATCCTTTTCCAGGCCGATTCCAGTAGCGCATCTTTTTCTCCTGTGTTTTAAGAGCTAATTTTTTTTTCTAAGAAATATAAGTGATGCTCATATGCTACTGTATAACAATTTCTATCTTTCTATTTCTTTGAACAATCTTGGGAGGATGAATTTAACTATTTGTAAGCAATAATATTATGTCACAACTACACGCTAAGAAGAAAGTTATCTAGAAATCTAGTAACACGTCTCTATAAATAATTCAAACCGTATGTTCTCATGAAATGGGTACTAACTTATACGATTAAACTGTTGACAACTAGGTTTGTACGGAAGATGTACTATCTCAGTGCTAATGCTGCAAAAAATATCCATTTCGAGGCAGAACCTTTTCTAGCTCTATTAAGAATCTGATCTCAATTATTTGATTTAGTAGATGAAAACTATTTCACTGTTCTAACTCTCCAAACTACTAAACAGTTTATAAATGTCACTGTGGTATTTACCTACTGCAACTATTACCAGATTTGTTTTTACAATGTGATAATATCTATATTTCATAGTGATTTGAATACACGTATTAGTAATAGTAAATCCAAATATTACGTTTATGTAGTACAACGTAACAAGTTGTATTTTCAACTTCTTGTGACTGTAGTATTAATAGAAAGCTTCCTTTTTAGATGATAGATGATTTCCAAGGACTTACAGTGATCTAATTATCCTTTGACAGTGGAATCATTTTTCATAAAAATAACGCTTGTCCCATTGATGACGGCGCAATGAAAGATGTGTATGAATGCGTCGTTTCTGCGCCATTCCAGTAAAATTTATTCTTGTTGAGAAATTTACTCTGATAGCTTCTGCAAACAAAGTGAAATGTATAAATACTGGAGATAATTGTTATTCGGTACAATGATTTAGTTTAATTCATATTGGATAGTGAAATATTTGTAATATGTTTTAATTTCTTTCAGTATGTCTCGTTAAATGACATTCCACAAACAACTTTCCAAATTATAATTACATTGAACTATATTTCTCTCTAAAGTTACAATAATAATTTATGCATGATATTAATGTTGAAATAAGTATGATTGAAAAACACATATAAGTTATAATCAACGAAATTCTTACATAAATAAATGAACATTACACATCCTGTATATTTTATTACGCTTATTGCCATACATTAAGTATGTTATTTATCTAATGTTATTTATAAAACGTTACACACATCGCTTATTTATATTTCGAACACATCCTCTAGATTGCCTTCTACAAATATTCATTCGGAACTTCTCATGTTTATATTTGGTGCATTGAACAGAGTCAGCAGATTGTGAGTCTTCCTCAGCACATTACATGACAATCTAAGGAATTGCAGGGGCAAAAGCTTAGCAAAGAACTCCCTGGCAGAGGAAGCTACTCCAAATCACCTTATTATTTGACTGTCAAGATCCACTGATGGTTTGGACACTCATTCCCGGTAATTGCTCGCAACAAAATGGCGATGAGGAGGGCTTCAATTGAGTCATCAAAGTAGATAGCTTGCTGAAGTTATACCCCTGCAGTTTGTGTCACATTATGCATATCATATTATAACCAGCATGCATGTAATGTTTATCATAGTGATAATACATTTTATATCATAAATGTGATACTATACTACACGTATTATATAGCTCAATTTAAAAGATTTTTAAATATATTCAAAATTCGGTAATATTTTCACCGGAAAATATATTGAATTAAATATAAAAATAAAAATTAGCACTGATTTGCATGATATCAACATGTAATAAAGCAGGTAGCATACGTTATAGAATGCTATTCTAAAATTTAACACAGATCGTATCTATAAAATCATTTAAATCTATCAAAGATAAACTACAATAAGAAGCACCACTCTCGTATATTTCTGTTACGAAAATGCATAGTGCTGCCACCTGTGTTTCAAGTTAGGTACTAGCCGTTCATACGCAACCGCTACATTTAAAGTTAATTAAAACTTTTAAACTTGTTCGTTTTTATCATATTCTTTCAGCAAATTGTGTTTATTTAATTAAATATTGAAAATTAATTGCTTACCAAAACAACGGCTAGTAGCCATTTTTAAACACAAGGTGGCAGCACTATGCATTGTTGTACACTAAATTACTGAGTGTGGTGTATCTTATTGTAGGGTAATTCACTTGGGGTTGTATCTTACTGTAGGGTAATTTACTTGGGGTTGTATCTTATTGTAAGGTAATTTACTTGGGGTTGTATCTTACTGTAGGGTAGGGTAATTCACTTGGGGTTGTATCTTATTGTAGGGTAATTCACTTGGGGTTTTATCTTATTGTAGGGTAATTCACTTGGGGTTGTATCTTACTGTAGGGTAATTCACTTGGGGTTGTATCTTATTGTAGGGTAATTCACTTGGGGTTTTATCTTATTGTAGGGTAATTCACTTGGGGTTGTATCTTATTGTAGGGTAATTTACTTGGGGTTGTATCTTATTGTAGGGTAATTCACTTGGGGTTGTATCTTATTGTAGGGTAATTTACTTGGGGTTGTATCTTATTGTAGGGTAATTTTCTTGGGGTTGTATCTTATTGTAGGGTAATTCACTTGGGGTTGTATCTTATTGTAGGGTAATTCACTTGGGGTTGTATCTTATTGTAGGGTAATTCACTTGGGGTTGTATCTTATTGTAGGGTAATTTACTTGGGGTTGTATCTTATTGTAGGGTAATTTACTTGGGGTTGTATCTTATTGTAGGGTAATTCACTTGGGGTTGTATCTTATTGTAGGGTAATTCACTTGGGGTTGTATCTTATTGTAGGGTAATTTACTTGGGGTTGTATCTTATTGTAGGGTAATTCACTTGGGGTTGTTAATATCTTTGTATCATACATGTAAAAAACTTGTGACATTGTGTATTTTTTTTTCAAATACTATTGATATTATTAGAATCGATCTTGCTTTTCTGAACAAAAGTTTGAATTGAATTTTCTGGCACTGAACTGAAATAATTTGAAATAATAGCATTTTACTATTGAGAAGCAAATAAATTAGTGTATAGTTTTCTATTGGCAAATCGTTACATAATATAATAGATATTTTAAGTAGAAACAGATTAGTGTTGAAATAAATCGTTTGATTGTTAAAATACATCATGAATGGAAATAATGTATTGTCTATTTACCAGAAATATGAATGGTTAGTAATAACAATAACAGTCATGAAATACGCTGTCTTTCGAATAGCATACTATTAGAATTGTAGAACCTACTTATTCGAGGGAAACGCATTAAAATTGACCACAAATTAGAAATATTTCATAATGAATTATTTCTTAGTTATTTTGCAAAGAATTCACTCAGTTAATAACTATTTGTACGACACCCAAACTTTCGTCTTCACTTCTTTATTTAATGACTATTTCTGAATGAATTGTAATAGGAATACCACGAGTTGTGAGGTATAACAAGCAATGATACAGTAGATTCTGTTCTGTTTTCAGTAGGAATTTATATATGAGCTTGATTAAGAATCCTACTTTCATTCTTTCATTTTTTCATTAAAGTTGTATCATTTACTGACGAAAAATTGAAGCTTTAGTCAGCATAGTGAGTAAAGGGCGTTAAAAAAGGCCGATACAATATGGCCGTTTTCTTACGCGCGCTAGAAAACGTGCGTTTCGAGTTACTAGAAGTTTTATAGATATGTACACATCTAAACGCGCGTTTTGTCTCAAGCATTTAGCGAAAGCGAGTTTCTGGATTTTTGTTGAAACTCACATTTGCTGGGAGTTACCATATATTTTATATGATTTGTCCAAGCGTTTTAAAAAACGCCTAGTCTGTAATAGGCCACGCGCTTTTGAACGCATGATCCAAAACGCCTAATCTGTACTAGACCTGAGTGGTATAGATAGATCCTTTACCAGAAAATACTAAGGACCATTCACAAGATGTGGGATAAACTTTCACCCAAAATTTGCGTCTCCTTCATCGTCAATAATTCTAACTCACAATTTTCACAAACTGTATAAGTAAGTTAATTCTTAAAGCTATTCTTCTAAACTAACCTTCAATATATTTCAATGATGAGTTTGCCTTGTGTACATACAACCTGTTGGAGACTTCATACCCCCTTCACACCCTGAAGGTGATTATGAAGTCAAGGTGCGTGCCTTCACCTTAATTAAGTCTCAAAGAGTCCCGTGTTTTGGAGCGCTGGACGTAGGAATCTTTTACTCAACTCTCTCTCTCTCTCTCTCTCTCTGTATATTTTATTTACTTAACTCTCAGATAAAGGAACCTTTTAATTACTCACACCGACTCTATTTAATCTAGAATTCTTGAGTCACCGTAATACTGATATACGGCAATACGGGTTTTAAATGATTATTAAATAATTAAGTAGTAAAGCATAATAATTTTAGTTATCAGTTAAAATAATGGGTTCTCAATCATCTCTGTAATTGTGTACGAATTTTAATTCACAAGATATAATAATCTGTTCCGTACCCTCGGATTTAGCTAAAGTTATAAATTTAACCATGATGACAATATTGCAATACTATAAGTAGCTATAGAAATAAATTTCATATAAATTACAAGTCCAATTATAAAACAGTACTACTATATAATATAAAAAATACAGTTAATGATTTTACACTTTTCAGAATTTATTATTTGTACAATTCGTTTTTCGAATCACTATAAGAGGTTCAATATTTATTAAGTTACCATCTCTATTCGTGATTAGAATCTATTTACCTTCCACAGCTGTGTTATAGATTTAAGTAAATGATACAATTTTATTGAGTAAAAAAGGATAATGTACAAAAAACAGGTACATAAATACCAAATAAACAATCCCTTATATAAGATCCACTACTTGAGTGGACCTTTACGGGCATAAATAATAAAGGGAATAAAACAAATCAATTCATGATTTCATTTATGGTTTACGGTCTTATATGGATTTAGGTAATTTTTTTAGAGACCTCTTGAATATAGAAAGAGATTTGCTATTCCTAACATCGGTAGGCAGAGAGTTCCACAATCGAGGACCAGCAAACATAACATTTTGTCTGGATAACGTAAGTCGTGGGTAACTGACCAACAGATCACCTATCTGTCTGGTTTCATAAGAAGTTAAATGGCTGGCAAGTTAAATGAGTGAAGGTTCTTATACATATAGACAGCCATCAAAAAATCAATAACATTTTCAACTTTAAGATTCTCGTCCTACAGAACAAAGGGTCTGTGTGAGCTTAATACTCACTACCGGTATGATTCTGACCACTCTCTTTTGCAGAATCGTCAGAATGTTAGTAAGAACACTATATGCCCCTCCCAAAATTAAGTTGCAATAAATAACATACGGATAAAACGAACTGTAATAGAGAGGTACTAACATATAATATTACTATTTAACTAAAATATATAATGAATATGAATGCATAGTTTAAGATTAACAATTGTAAAGTTAAATAAAATTAGGCATATGAACAAATAAAGTATCTATTAATAAAATCTACCATTTTGAAGATAAATCGATAAAGCATATTCATGAGAATATTGACCATCAATATATAATTAAATGTACACAACAAACTTAATTATATAACACAATTTGTGTAGCCAATCGTGGCCATATTTATGAAACACGTATAAACAAGTTGTAAAAATAATACAACTAGTTGTTGTTAGATATAGAATTTATTGAATGCAAAACATATGAGTAATTCGTATTGAAAATAACTTAAATATAGTATATTAATTTTAGAAGGAGTTTAACGTCTATTTTGGGGCCAAAGGTCTTATAACTTACGTCAAATGGAAATTAAATACAAGGGAAGAAAGAAGCGGTCAGAAAGGAAAGTGACTCCATGAGCAAAGTCACTTACCACCGTCGGTGATAATGCTCATGGATGCAAAAAGCTACTAAGTGAATACAGTCACTTACCAAGGAATGTGACGAAAAGAGAACCAGGGCCTATCTTGGGGCATATCATGTATTGAAGTAGAACGCACTTCTGTTCACAATTTAAAGTTGGCGCAGAAAGTACACTAAATTGTACCCAACTGTGTAACTTAACTTAAGTTATCTTAACCTAACTAAACTCAAAGAAGCCCTTGGCTAACCTAGCATAACCTAATTAACCCTAACCTAGCCTTAACTAACCTAACCTAGCCTTAACTAACCTAACCTAGCCTTAAATAACCTAACCTAGCCTTAACTAACCTAAACTAGCCTTAACTAACCTAACCTAGCCTTAAATAACCTAACCTAGCCTTGACTAACCTAACCTAGCCTTGACTAACCTAACCTAGCCTTAACTAACCTAACCTAGCCTTAACTAACCTAACCTAGCCTTAACTAACCTAACCTAGCTTTAAATAACCTAACCTAGCCTTAACTAACCTAACCTAGCCTTAACTAACCTAACCTAGCCTTAACTAACCTAACCTAGCTTTAAATAACCTAACCTAGCCTTAACTAACCTAACCTAGCCTTAACTAACCTAACCTAGCCTTAACTAACCTAACCTAGCCTTGACTAACCTAACCTAGCTTTAACTAACCTAACCTAGCCTTGACTAACCTAACCTAGCCTTAACTAACCTAACCTAGCCTTAACTAACCTAACCTAGCCTTAACTAACCTAACCTAGCCTTAACTAACCTAACCTAGCCTTGACTAACCTAACCTAAAATAAGCTATCCAAAGCTAACCTCTACCCTACATCAGTCGTATCTGTCTTTACTGTAGAGTGCAAGAGTGTGTATAAATACAGGAGAGGAATTGCTCTGCGTCTTGTTGACGTCCCCCCAATAAAGATCTCAAGGAGTAAATGAGGACAGTTAATGAATTCTGTTCGTGTGACTGAGTCGTGTCAGGGCAAATCACAAGAAGAGAGAGACTGCCAGCGTGAGAGGTGCTGGCAATGAGAATAGTGAAGGTAAATGCTGGCAATGAGAATAGTGAAGGTAAATGCTGGCAATGAGAATAGTGAAGGTAAATGCTGGCAAAGGAAATAGTGAAGGTAAATGCTGGCAATGAAAATAGTGAAGGTAAATGCTGGCAATGAGAATAGTGAAGGTAAATGCTGGCAAAGGAAATAGTGAAGGTAAATGCTGGCAATGAGAATAGTGAAGGTAAATGCTGGCAATGAGAATAGTGAAGGTAAATGCTGGCAATGAGAATAGTGAAGGTAAATGCTGGCAAAGGAAATAGTGAAGGTAAATGCTGGCAATGAGAATAGTGAAGGTAAATGCTGGCAATGAGAATAGTGAAGGTAAATGCTGGCAAAGGAAATAGTGAAGGTAAATGCTGGCAATGAGAATAGTGAAGGTAAATGCTGGCAATGAGAATAGTGAAGGTAAATGCTGGCAAAGGAAATAGTGAAGGTAAATGCTGGCAATGAGAATAGTGAAGGTAAATGCTGGCAATGAGAATAGTGAAGGTGAATGCTGGCAGTGGGAATATTTCACTAATATGGTTTAGTTAAAAGACAATGAAAAAAATAAAAATAATTTTATGATGACAATTAGTGAAAAAAATCCTAATTCATTTATTCATACTAAATTTTCATTCAATAACACTCTAACTCTGTGTGTTATTATAGTGTATTGTGGTGTTAACACTCTAACACTGCGTGTTATTATAGTGTATAGTGGTGTTAACACTTTAACACTGTGTGTTATTATAGTGTATTGTGGTGTTAACACTCTAACACTGCGTGTTATTATAGTGTATTGTGGTGTTAACACTCTAACACTGTGTGTTATTATAGTGTATTGTGGTGTTAACACTCTAACACTGCGTGTTATTATAGTGTATAGTGGTGTTAACACTTTAACACTGTGTGTTATTATAGTGTATAGTGGTGTTAACACTCTAACACTGTTTGTTATTATAGTGTATAGTGGTGTTAACACTCTAACACTGAGTGTTATTATAGTGTATAGTGGTGTTAACACTCTAACACTGTGTGTTATTATAGTGTATAGTGGTGTTAACACTCTAACACTGAGTGTTATTATAGTGTATTGTGGTGTTAACACTCTAACACTGTGTGTTATTATAGTGTATAGTGGTGTTAACACTCTAACACTGTGTGTTATTATAGTGTATTGTGGTGTTAACACTCTAACACTGTGTGTTATTATAGTGTATTGTGGTGTTAACACTCTAACACTGTGTGTTCTTATAGTGTATAGTGGTGTTAACACTCTAACACTGAGTGTTATTATAGTGTATTGTGGTGTTAACACTCTAACACTGTGTGTTATTATAGTGTATTGTGGTGTTAACACTCTAACACTGTGTGTTATTATAGTGTATTGTGGTGTTAACACTCTAACACTGTGTGTTATTATAGTGTATTGTGGTGTTAACACTCTAACACTGTGTGTTATTATAGTGTATTGTGGTGTTAACACTCTAACACTGTGTGTTATTATAGTGTATTGTGGTGTTAACACTCTAACACTGCGTGTTATTATAATGTATAGTGGTGTTAACACTCTAACACTGTGTGTTATTATAGTGTATAGTGGTGTTAACACTCTAACACTGAGTGTTATTATAGTGTATTGTGGTGTTAACACTCTAACACTGTGTGTTATTATAGTGTATTGTGGTGTTAACACTCTAACACTGTGTGTTATTATAGTGTATTGTGGTGTTAACACTCTAACACTGAGTGTTATTATAGTGTATTGTGGTGTTAACACTCTAACACTGAGTGTTATTATAGTGTATTGTGGTGTTAACACTCTAACACTGTGTGTTATTATAGTGTATAGTGGTGTTAACACTCTAACACTGTGTGTTATTATAGTGTGTTGTGGTGTTAACACTCTAACACTGTGTGTTATTATAGTGTATTGTGGTGTTAACACTCTAACACTGTGTGTTCTTATAGTGTATTGTGGTGTTAACACTCTAACACTGTGTGTTATAATAGTGTATTGTGGTGTTAACACTCTAACACTGTGTGTTATTATAGTGTATAGTGGTGTTAACACTCTAACACTGAGTGTTATTATAGTGTATTGTGGTGTTAACACTCTAACACTGTGTGTTATTATAGTGTATTGTGGTGTTAACACTCTAACACTGTGTGTTATTATAGTGTATTGTGGTGTTAACACTCTAACACTGTGTGTTCTTATAGTGTATAGTGGTGTTAACACTCTAACACTGAGTGTTATTATAGTGTATAGTGGTGTTAACACTCTAACACTGAGTGTTATTATAGTGTATTGTGGTGTTAACACTCTAACACTGTGTGTTATTATAGTGTATAGTGGTGTTAACACTCTAACACTGTGTGTTATTATAGTGTATTGTGGTGTTAACACTCTAACACTGTGTGTTATTATAGTGTATTGTGGTGTTAACACTCTAACACTGTGTGTTCTTATAGTGTATAGTGGTGTTAACACTCTAACACTGAGTGTTATTATAGTGTATTGTGGTGTTAACACTCTAACACTGTGTGTTATTATAGTGTATTGTGGTGTTAACACTCTAACACTGTGTGTTATTATAGTGTATTGTGGTGTTAACACTCTAACACTGTGTGTTATTATAGTGTATTGTGGTGTTAACACTCTAACACTGTGTGTTATTATAGTGTATTGTGGTGTTAACACTCTAACTCTGTGTGTTATTATAGTGTATTGTGGTGTTAACACTCTAACACTGCGTGTTATTATAATGTATAGTGGTGTTAACACTCTAACACTGTGTGTTATTATAGTGTATAGTGGTGTTAACACTCTAACACTGAGTGTTATTATAGTGTATTATGGTGTTAACACTCTAACACTGTGTGTTATTATAGTGTATTGTGGTGTTAACACTCTAACACTGTGTGTTATTATAGTGTATTGTGGTGTTAACACTCTAACACTGCGTGTTATTATAATGTATAGTGGTGTTAACACTCTAACACTGAGTGTTATTATAGTGTATTGTGGTGTTAACACTCTAACACTGTGTGTTATTATAGTGTTTTGTGGTGTTAACACTCTAACACTGTGTGTTATTATAGTGTATTGTGGTGTTAACACTCTAACACTGTGTGTTATTATAGTGTATTGTGGTGTTAACACTCTAACACTGTGTGTTATTATAGTGTATTGTGGTGTTAACACTCTAACACTGTGTGTTATTATAGTGTATTGTGGTGTTAACACTCTAACACTGTGTGTTATTATAGTGTATTGTGGTGTTAACACTCTAACACTGTGTGTTATTATAGTGTATTGTGGTGTTAACACTCTAACACTGCGTGTTATTATAATGTATAGTGGTGTTAACACTCTAACATTGTGTGTTATTATAGTGTATTGTGGTGTTAACACTCTAACACTGTGTGTTATTATAGTGTATTGTGGTGTTAACACTCTAACACTGTGTGTTATTATAGTGTATTGTGGTGTTAACACTCTAACACTGTGTGTTATTATAGTGTATTGTGGTGTTAACACTCTAACACTGTGTGTTATTATAGTGTATTGTGGTGTTAACACTCTAACACTGCGTGTTATTATAATGTATAGTGGTGTTAACACTCTAACATTGTGTGTTATTATAGTGTATTGTGGTGTTAACACTCTAACACTGTGTGTTATTATAGTGTATTGTGGTGTTAACACTCTAACACTGTGTGTTATTATAGTGTATTGTGGTGTTAACACTCTAACACTGCGTGTTATTATAATGTATAGTGGTGTTAACACTCTAACATTGTGTGTTATTATAGTGTATTGTGGTGTTAACACTCTAACACTGTGTGTTATTATAGTGTATTGTGGTGTTAACACTCTAACACTGTGTGTTATTATAGTGTATTGTGGTGTTAACACTCTAACACTGTGTGTTATTATAGTGTATTGTGGTGTTAACACTCTAACACTGCGTGTTATTATAATGTATAGTGGTGTTAACACTCTAACATTGTGTGTTATTATAGTGTATTGTGGTGTTAACACTCTAACACTGTGTGTTATTATAGTGTATTGTGGTGTTAACACTCTAACACTGTGTGTTATTATAGTGTATTGTGGTGTTAACACTCTAACACTGCGTGTTATTATAATGTATAGTGGTGTTAACACTCTAACACTGTGTGTTATTATAGTGTATAGTGGTGTTAACACTCTAACACTGAGTGTTATTATAGTGTATTGTGGTGTTAACACTCTAACACTGTGTGTTATTATAGTGTATAGTGGTGTTAACACTCTAACACTGTGTGTTATTATAGTGTATTGTGGTGTTAACACTCTAACACTGTGTGTTATTATAGTGTATTGTGGTGTTAACACTCTAACACTGTGTGTTCTTATAGTGTATAGTGGTGTTAACACTCTAACACTGAGTGTTATTATAGTGTATTGTGGTGTTAACACTCTAACACTGTGTGTTATTATAGTGTATTGTGGTGTTAACACTCTAACACTGTGTGTTATTATAGTGTATTGTGGTGTTAACACTCTAACACTGTGTGTTATTATAGTGTATTGTGGTGTTAACACTCTAACACTGTGTGTTATTATAGTGTATTGTGGTGTTAACACTCTAACACTGTGTGTTATAATAGTGTATTGTGGTGTTAATACTCTAACACTGTGTGTTATTATAGTGTATTGTGGTGTTAACACTCTAACACTGTGTGTTATTATAGTGTATTGTGGTGTTAACACTCTAACACTGTGTGTTATTATAGTGTATTGTGGTGTTAACACTCTAACACTGTGTGTTATTATAGTGTATTGTGGTGTTAACACTCTAACACTGTGTGTTATAATAGTGTATTGTGGTGTTAATACTCTAACACTGTGTGTTATTATAGTGTATTGTGGTGTTAACACTCTAACACTGTGTGTTATTATAGTGTATTGTGGTGTTAACACTCTAACACTGCGTGTTATTATATGAAAGATAGTTCATCTCTCCTAGGAAATATTAGGAAAGTTTTTTAAGAGCCCCGATTTATCGCGGGTCTCAAGTTCTGAAGGTTCGTTTAAGTGACCGCAGATTCGAGTGTGGATTAACAGAAGCACTTATTATGGCACTTGTGCGAGATTTAGTGCGCCAGTTTAAGCGCAGTAAACCTCATGATAGTGTAATATTCTACACCAACTTTGGGCCAAGCTTGAAGATCCCTTTGGGACTTTGTCCTAGGACATGTTTTGGAACAGGTTAAAGGAGTATACGCACATTCCATGAATATCATTACAACTTGAGTTACTGCTAGAAAGATAGCCAACGATAATCAAATCTTCGAAATATAGAAATTATGATTAGAAATTAAGATTTTGTTTAATTAAAAATAATAATGTATAAAATCCATGCAATACTCATTTATGTAATATATTTATTTATTTAACATGTAGCACCTTTTTACAGATAAGCACCATAATTATTTGAGGAGTTAATAAAAACAATAAAAATGCAAAGGGATATTAGTGACACAATTAAAGCCCCATGGAAAAGATGTCCAGAAAGAACGGGACTTTGAGGGCCAAGCTTTCTTTAAAAAAAATAATGTAAATTATAATGAAGAAAAATCAATATTTTAACTACATGTTCATTATAAATCTGTAGTATAATATAATCCTCCAATATTAAATCATCTGTAATTATCAATGGAATTTTTTACAATAATTTATTTAACAAAATGTTCTCATGTAATTTGACCAAGGAGTTGGGAGCCAGGATCATTCAATATATTTGATTTCAATATATATTCGATATAATTTAAAACACGAAAAAATATGAAGAACATTAAGTCCCTTTAAGCAACAATAAGTTTCTAGGGCTTCCCGCAAAAAATAAAAAAAATTGCCCTAGTTTCATAGCCTAAATAAAGTGAATGGAAAATACAGAAAAAGAATCTATGAGTTAAATGGTACCTATAATTTCTTTTAAATTTGTTTAAAGTATTGGAAGATTTTACTACGTGCAGAATATCATTCTACAGTTTGCAGCCAGAGTAGTAAATACAGAAGTGGGATTATGCTCTGTCATATGCTGGTAAAGTGATATTACTAACTAGACGAATATTGTGGTTATGAATATTAGTGTGCAAGTTTATATAATCAGTTATCAAAATTGGCTACATTAATAGTTTTATAAATATAAGTAGCTAAAGCAATTGTATGGATGAATTGAGAACATTGAGTTGCTCGAGGAGTGGTACACTGCTGGTAGAGATGTTAACCTCATTATGTTTCTAAGCATCGCTTCAATACTATAGATAATTGATCTCTGAGAGTTACAGAGCAGTTGTACCAGGCTTCAATGCAGTAAGTTTAGAATCTAGATGCTGGTAAAACTCTGTTGTTGCGATACTTTTAATTTCTATATCTTTCTATCTCAAATTACCGAATGATTAAGTCATATGAAAATTATTTGATAAAAATATATTTGAATCATATGAAAATCATGTGAAAATCAGGTCTAGGACATTTCGTCCACGGACATTTCGTCCACAAATTGCTTAATTTTGTATTTTAAAGTGTATGTGGGATACATTTCACAATATTTTTCACTATTACATTAATAGGCATGTATAAATACATAACAATATTAGGTATAGTGATTTACTCCGGACAATTCCATATGAACACAAAAAAAATGTTTACCCTTCGATTAGTTATGAAATTAGACATGATAAACGGTTTGACTGTATCTTTAAGTTATATATCTACTTTAATATTTTGCATAAATAATTAATGAGTTATGAGTATCCAAAATATGGAACTGAAATAACAGGGTGAAAAGAAATAATTACAACAGGTAAATAATAATTATTATATATGGTTTTATTATGAGTCCGAAAATATGGAAAAGTACAATAACATGGACGGTTTTACGTTTAAATAATTAAAGGCAACACTAGGAAGTACTAATATCTACCTAATTCTTTTATAACATAATTCATTATCAATCACTTGTTAAGTAGTATATTATATACTTGTATCATTTATGAATTTTATTCAATCACTGTTAAAAAATGTGTTATAAAAGAGTAATTTCTGTACCAATATTGCTTATAATTACCTAATCTGAGTAATAATATTGATGTTTAATGTTATTATTGTTATTATGTCCACTGTTTTCTATGTTTATATACTCTAATAACTTCGAGACATGCCTCGCTATTATTACAGATTATAAAGACAATGGAATAATAAAAGCGAGACCTGCCTGTATATCATTAAAAAGTTTTCAGTTATATTATTTTACTGTTGCCGGCCAGTAGGAGCAGGAGAAGAAGATTACAATAAGAATTATGGTAAAGACCATGAATTTATAATTACCATCAACAAATGGTGCTTTCTACTTTTATATTGCAAAATATCTGTAAATAACGTTCAATATAAATTATATACACATTATAAATATAATACAAAATTAAGCATTTCGTGGACGAATTGTCCGTGGACGAAATGTCCGTGCACGGTGAAAATCATATGAAAATCATATGAAAATCATTTGCAAATCATATGAAAATCATAAGAAGATCATTAAAAAATCATATGAAAATCATGTAAAAATCAAATGAAAATCATGTGAGAATCATATGAAAATCATGTGAGAATCATATGAAAATTATGTGAAAATCATATGAAAATCATGTGAAAATCATATGAAAATCATGTGAAAATCATATGAAAATCATATGAAAATCATATGAAAATCATATGAAAATCATATGAAAATAATATTTTATAGGAACACGCTCAAAATGTTGGATATATCCTATACCATATTTGTTTCTGTTCAAAGACTTTGAGAGACAGTGACCTCTGGTGGAGCAATCCTGTACTACAAGTTAAGATGTTCGTTCAAAGAGGGTGTGTGTACCTACATGTGTGTGTTTGTTTTCTAGTTTGTAACCAAATAAAGAGTTCATCCACAAGTTTTAATTCAGTGCTATGTACAAGTTTAGGAAACACTCCTGAAACTATTTACACAAGACAAATTCAAACAAATCGAGTTATCTTCTATGGCACAGCCGCCATGTTTGTTTGGAGTCAGTTCTAGCTGTGTGCTTCTATTTCTATCACCATTCACTACTTCTAGTGCTACAAATGAAATGTTTTTTTTATACTGAAATTTGTTTATTTTAACAGTCATAGGAATCAATTCACTATTTTTAAATTTAAAAACTATTTGATAATAATAAAACGATGAGTAACAGCTGTTATTAGACCTTTTGAAAAAAAAAACGTTCTGTTAGACAAATTTGTGTCAAAATCAGTCACCACTTTCAAATTTATACAAATTTTAATCAATGAAATGTACATAGAAAGTGAATTTTACTTTTCAATTTATTTTTTTATCTACAATAATGAGAGGTATGACAAATAACAACCAAAATTTATGACGAAAAATCAATATTTATTCCACTGACTGAACACTACCAAATATATCATCAAAATCATTAGTTACCGACCAATATGAATATGAATTCCTGTAAAAAAATGTTGTAATTCATTTGTTTTAATCCATCAGAACGAAATTTAAGCCAGTTCATTTTTTCAGCTGAATACACTGGTGTAAACTTTGCTGAAGATTCTTTCTCCCCAACAACATTCGGTTAGTTTTCAAATGACCAAGTTACTGCAAAATGGCACACAGTAGAATAAGATCCGGGCGCCTAATTTTGATGGAACAGACCCAGTATTGCTTGGGAAATTTAACATATGCAACAGAAGGTGTTTTGCGCAATAAATTTGTCTTGGGGCGCGTACTTTTGAAGATGTTCTGAAATATTATATTCTGCCAAGACTCAGCTAGCGGCAGATGTGGAGGGATATGAAAAGGAACATTTAAGTAAGGGATCACTGTTAGTATTTCCAGGGGATTCGGTCACGAAATAAGAAATACTCGTCCCATGATTATCATATAAATTGCTCAATTTGATACTTGCAATTCTCAGAAAATTCCACGTGAATATGAATAAAGAAAAAAATTATTTGAGAAACACATTGCTCAATTTTGGGATGAAGCAGTAAATATAGAAATTTGTTCGAATTATTATTCTCTTGAAGAAACCCCTTGAAAAACTAATATCTCTTTTTATAGAAGAGAAGTTTCCGATACTCCTGTACTTACCACGCAAGCAAGTAAATAACTTTTTTCTTCCAATACAAAGACTAATAAAGTTTGATGCACGGGATTGGTTGTCAAAACTCACGCCATTTCGACCAAAACTGAAATGAGATTTCAAACAACTGGACCACAGGGGAGTTTGGCCAGCATGCTCCACCAGTTTCTCTGCGAGGACCTTTCAATTACTGACATTTGTTTATTAGTCTCCAATAGCCGATTGGGTCAGAGGAAGAGGGTGGGGCTTTGGACCTCCTGTGGAGACGAATCGAAGAGGCAATTTGCACCAGTGGTACTGAAGTATTACCTGCCGTCTTCAGGGTATGTGTGCACTGTGCATGTTATTATTTATTGATATATTGACAGTAAGGAACTAAGATGAAAATTATAATTACATCTTGAGTGAAGTAGCAACAGAAATTGGTAACGGATATAAAAGTGAGTGTGAGTATGAATGTATATTTTAAAAATTAATTACTGGTGGAGTCGATAATATACGTAATTAGAAAATTTAAAATGATGATTCATAATTAAACTCCTTTCAGAGTACCATCCAGCACTGCCACTGCCATCCAGTACTCCCAGTGCCATCCAGCACTCCCAGTGCCATCCAGCACTCCCATTGCCATCCAACACTCCCAGTGCCATCCAGCACTCCCATTGCCATCCAACACTCCCAGTGCCATCCAACACTCCCATTGCCATCCAACACTCCCAGTGCCATCCAGCACTCCCATTGCCATCCAACACTCCCATTGCCATTCAACACTCCCAGTACCATCCAGCACTCCCAGTGCCATCCAGCACTCCCATTGCCATCCAACACTCCCATTGCCATCCAACACTCCCAGTGCCATCCAACACTCCCAGTGCCATCCAGCACTCACAGTGCCTTTCAGTTCAGCACTCACAGTGCCATTCAGTTCAGCACTCACATTTCCATTCGGCACTCACAGTGCCATTCAGCACTCGCAGTGCCATTGAAGGGCATCAAGGCGACGAAACGAAGAGTCCATTTTTGACAGATGTCGCCTCAGCTGGACGTGATGTTATTTATTCTCGCCAAACATGTATCCTCTTCTCTCTGTGTTGCGTTTAATAAAGCTCGGAAATAGAGATGCCAGGGCGAATAAGAATGGTTTTAATAATAGAGAGCGAGTGGTGACAGGAAGCAGAATGAGTAGCGAAAAGAGATGTGAATGACACAGCAAAAGAATATTATTGGATTTTGGGGATGTTGCGAAAAAAGATTTGTATTCGTTATTCACATTTGATATCAAACGCAGATTGACGGACACTGCTGACAGTCTATTAACTAGATATGAAATTCAAAATAACTTTTGCAATAAGTTTAACGATTGGTACTCTGAGTATTGATCACAATATGCCACTAAATATGCAGAGCAAGTTAAAGGCTATTCATAAACCTGAAAGCTATTCGTCACAGTGGGTAGTTAAAGGAACGCTAAAGGATATCAGGCGCTACCAACTAAAGGTCCTAAGGACATAACTAACCAGTACCTAAGGACCAATTAAGACACGCCTGGCTAGTGGTCACACCTCTATTACGATTTATTTGCCATGTTTGGACAAGGCAGCAGTTAGCAGTAATAGTCTGCTACATCTCCTGTTATTATCAACTTAATTGGAAGTTATGAGGCTTTGCTGTGAATAGATATGACAACTTGTAACGCTTCTGCTCTCCAGCAAAACTCATAGAATATATTGCAATGCATTCAAAATATTATTTGATATGAAAGATCAGAATGTAAGTAATTCATGTAAGAAAATAATTTTAATTCCAGCTAATACTCAATAGGAATACAAAGTCCTATGCTAATATATTTCTAACTACTAATTACCATATATCCTATATAAGAATTTCGGAGGAGAAGTGTACTACAATCTAGTGATTGGCCCTCCTTCTTACCTCTTTTTCGCAACTACACGCCTGCTTATCCGCATTCAAATTTACTTAATGGTGGGATTAGCGTCGAGACAAACCAGGAGTGAGAGCAAGGGAAGAGAGAAATGATTCGCGTTGGTACGTTGTAAGGAAGCAAGACGGCCTGCTTCTGCTAGGCAATGTGACACCAGAATGACACAAATGAAAATTGAATCGAGACAGTGTGAGCATCTGCTGCGAAGATTTCTCCAGATTTGTTCTTTTTCTTCGTCTGTTGTGAGAGATATGACACATTTCTTGTCGCGTAACTCTTAATTGGACTTGCGAAGTTAAACACCAGCGTACAGGAGACTTTGCTGCTCTTTTTTTCTGAGGGAATTTCATGAAATGAGGACTACAATGTCATGATTTATAATTTCGAGATGAAACGTGTCAAAATAAAGACATGGAGGAAATCTGTTCTTCTCGTTTAATTGAAGACAATTTGAAAGCTAGAAGATATGGAGCGCAAGAATATTTTTTATCGAACCATATTATATAACAATATTTTAGATATATGACAATAAATAAATCGTCAATAAATTCTGTTTTATCAAAATAAAGTTAAAGATCTCAATTAATCGTGAGAAATACAATCCCTATGTACTTCCCCCCCCCCCCTCCTCTGGCACCTAATTTAAAAACGAGGCTTCATTTACTCGATCCTGTGAGCCAATAAGCTAGGCCAAGAGGCGCCAACTAAGGTATTATATTCACTTCCATTAACAGGCCTGATTTGGGTCTAAAAATGATGATTCAGCTTTTTGATGCTCTCAAAATGAGAAATTACTTGTTTTCTAGAAAATGGCTAGGTTACTTTTGTGGGTTGTTTTTGTTGTTGCTTACATCCGAAATGACGGTCTGATTAATAGGCATGAGATGAAGATGAATCTTTTGAAGAGTGTATCTCCCAGAAGAGTAATTATTGTAGCAATAAAAATGAAAGACGATGTCGAATTAATGAGTTGCTAGACTTGGACAACACCAGAAAATTCTCTTAGAGAAAAACATACGAGGTTACCAGACATCAAACGCTAACTACAGAATCATTTTATTCAAAATACTTATTTGTGTATAATTCTGAGCAGTGGAATTATGTTTTAATTAATGAGAACATTTGATTAGGTGGCAGATGCACGATGATCAGATTATTTACATTTTTTATTAGAGACATCTGGCCATTTTCCTGAAGAAAATACCTTCCAAAATCTCAATAATTTGTCTCGATCATTCAAAGAAAAATAATAGAATAATACCTATAAAGGTACAATAAGATAAATAAATTTATCCCGAAGTTTACTTTAAATATAATTAGATAAATCATGCTAGTATATTCACAAGAGCTTTAATCTAAAAATAGACGTTTAGCAATATAAAATGACCTGAATATTTGCAGAGCAAACGCACCAAAGCGAATAGGTAAATTCACATCGAAACTGTGGGATTCTGAGCCATAAAATAGCTGATTGAAACCACTCGCCCATCCAATCAAGCAATATTTCTATGTGATAAAACAGAGAACATCGCGCAAAATATGCCGCTAGTTCAAATGTTAGTTTAGGTGGTGTTTTTAGTTAGCCAGCCATTTGTTTTAATTTGGTAGCTGTTAATTGCGACGTTTCAGGGTACTAATTAGTCAAAGTTTTGATAATTTGTCTCCTCTTTTGTGAGCTTCAGACTTCATTTATTTTTGTCATTCGCTCTTTTTATGGAGGATATAAAATGAATGTAGGATGCAAATTCACAGCAATGAAATAAATCACAACTTGCAATGATATATTAACTGCTAGGGTTTAGATTGCATTAACAAAAGATGGAATAGTTTGAGACTATTATTTTAGTTTGGGAAGTATTGATTTTTTAAAGTGGTGACCCGGCCAGGCAAGAAGGATTTATTCCTGGGATATTCCCTTAGTATTCCAGGAATAAATCCTTCTTGCCTGGGATATTTGTATTTATAATAATTAGAGTACAATACAATTAAATTATGAAGAAAATAAAGAGTAAGTCTTAAAAAGGTGACGAAAAAAGAACTAAAATAAAAATATAAATATTTCTAGATAGTAATGAAAATTGATTAAGAATAAATATATGTAATGAAATGAATGCAATTATTGAAATAACTAACAACTTTATATACTTATAAGATATTTTTGGAATATTTTTAGAAAACTAGTCTGACCATTTAAAGTTTCTCATTGAAAACATATACCTTACACCCACTTTCCGAGAACTGTGACCCTAATTCCATTTCCGAGTACTGGAAATCGTTTCCCAGAAATAGAAAACATGGACCTATTTCCAATGCCAATACATTATAGCAAAGAGTTGTTTTTAATATCTACATTGTCTATTGTTAAATTTCAACGTAAACTAATTAATTACTAATAAATTATATGAAAATATTACATTTAATAATTATGTTATGTCTAAACAATATTTACGCATTGAATAATAACTTTTATGAATTAAAAAGTAATACACCGATAAACTTATTATGCAAAATTGACTACTATAGCTTGTTCGTCTTTTTTTTGTGCATCAAGTCAGAGTAGCATCACTTCAGGTCAAATTGACCATCTTTCTCAGGTCATTTGAGCATCAAAATTTGACCAACCATGCTAGTCAAATGTCAAAGATTGTCTTTAATTACAATTTCAGCATAAAATACCATTATTTCAACAAAACTTAGATATAATATAATATAAATCTGTTATAATCTGTCGAATTAGACAATTAAATATCAAAGAAAGTTAATTAAATATTATAAATAAAATATCAAAAACCTCTTTATTATTAGTGTACATCATGACAGTGACTCTTTTCTCTGATAGTACATCATCACAGTGACTCTTTTCTCTGATAGTACATCATCACAGTGACTCTTTTCTCTAATAGTACATCATCCCAGTGACTCTTTTCTCTGATAGTACATCATCACAGTGACTCTTTTCTCTGATAGTACATCATCACAGTGACTCTTTTCTCTGATAGTACATCATCACAGTGACTCTTTTCTCTGATAGTAAATCATCACAGTGACTCTTTTCTCTGATAGTACATCATCACATGACTTTTTTCTCTGATAGTACATCATCACAGTGACTCTTTTCTCTGATAGTACATCATCACAGTGACTCTTTTCTCTGATAGTACATCATCCCAGTGACTCTTTTCTCTGATAGTACATCATCACAGTGACTCTTTTCTCTGATAGTACATCATCACAGTGACTCTTTTCTCTGATAGTACATCATCACAGTGACTCTTTTCTCTAATAGTACATCATCCCAGTGACTCTTTTCTCTGATAGTACATCATCACAGTGACTCTTTTCTCTGATAGTACATCATCACAGTGACTCTTTTCTCTGATAGTACATCATCACAGTGACTCTTTTCTCTGATAGTACATCATCACAGTGACTCTTTTCTCTGATAGTACATCATCACAGTGACTCTTTTCTCTGATAGTACATCATCAAGTGACTCTTTTCTCTGATAGTACATCATCACAGTGACTCTTTTCTCTAATAGTACATCATCCCAGTGACTCTTTTCTCTGATAGTACATCATCACAGTGACTCTTTTCTCTGATAGTACATCATCACAGTGACTCTATTCTCTGATAGTACATCATCACAGTGACTCTTTTCTCTGATAGTACATCATCACAGTGACTCTTTTCTCTGATAGTACATCATCACAGTGACTCTTTTCTCTGATAGTACATCATCACAGTGACTCCTTTCTCTGATAGTACATCATCACAGTGACTCTTTTCTCTGATAGTACATCATCACAGTGACTCTTTTCTCTGATAGTACATCATCACAGTGACTCTTTTCTCTGATAGTACATCATCACAGTGATTCTTTTCTCTGATAGTACATCATCAGAGTGACTCTTTTCTCTGATAGTACATCATCACAGTGACTCTTTTCTCTAATAGTACATCATCCCAGTGACTCTTTTCTCTGATAGTACATCATCACAGTGACTCTTTTCTCTGATAGTACATCATCACAGTGACTCTATTCTCTGATAGTACATCATCACAGTGACTCTTTTCTCTGATAGTACATCATCACAGTGACTCTTTTCTCTGATAGTACATCATCACAGTGACTCTTTACTCTGATAGTACATCATCATAGTGACTCTTTTCTCTGATAGTACATCATCAGAGTGACTCTTTTCTCTGATAGTACATCATCACAGTGACTCTTTTCTCTGATAGTACATCATCACAGTGACTCTTTTCTCTGATAGTACATCATCACAGTGACTCTTTTCTCTGATAGTACATCATCAAAGTGACTCTTTTCTCTGATAGTACATCATCACAGTGACTCTTTTCTCTGATAGTACATCATCACAGTGACTCTTTTCTCTGATAGTACATCATCACAGTGACTCTTTTCTCTGATAGTACATCATCACAGTGACTCTTTTCTCTGATAGTACGTCATCACAGTGACTCTTTTCTCTGATAGTACATCATCACAGTGACTCTTTTCTCTGATAGTACATCATCACAGTGACTCTTTTCTCTGATAGTACATCATCACAGTGACTCTTTTCTCTGATAGTACATCATCACAGTGACTCTTTTCTCTGATAGTACATCATCACAGTGACTCTTTTCTCTGATAGTACATCATCACAGTGACCCTTTTCTCTGATAGTACATCATCACAGTGACTCTTTACTCTGATAGTACATCATCATAGTGACTCTTTTCTCTGATAGTACATCATCACAGTGACTCTTTTCTCTGATAGTACATCATCACAGTGACTCTTTTCTCTGATAGTACATCATCACAGTGACTCTTTTCTCTGATAGTACATCATCACAGTGACTCTTTTCTCTGATAGTACATCATCACAGTAACTCTTTTCTCTGATAGAACATCATCACAGTAACTCTTTTCTCTGACAGTACATCATCACAGTGACTCTTTTCTCTGATAGTACATCATCACAGTGACTCTTATCTCTGATAGTACATCATCACAGTGACTCTTTTCTCTGACAGTACATCATCACAGTGACTCTTTTCTCTGATAGTACATCATCACAGTGACTCTTATCTCTGATAGTACATCATCACAGTGACTCTTTTCTCTGACAGTACATCATCACAGTGACTCTTTTCTCAGATAATACATCATCACAGTGACTCTTTTCTCTGATAGTACATCATCAAAGTGACTCTTTTCTCTGATAGTACATCATTACAGTGACTCTTTTCTCTGATAATACATCATCACAGTGACTCTTTTCTCGGATAGTACATCATCACATTGACTCTTTTCTCTGATAGTACATCATCACATTGACTCTTTTCTCTGATACTACCTCATCACAGTGACTCTTTTCTCTGATAGTACTTCATCACAGTGACTCTTTTCTCTGATAGTACTTCATCACAGTGACTCTTTTCTCTGACAGTACATCATCACAGTGACTCTTTTCTCTGATAATACATTATCACAGTGACTCTTTTCTCTGATAGTACATCATCAAAGTGACTCTTTTCTCTGATAGTACATCATCAAAGTGACTCTTTTCTCTGACAGTACATCATCACAGTGACTCTTTTCTCTGATAATACATTATCACAGTGACTCTTTCCTCTGATAGTACATCATCACAGTGACTCTTTTCTCAGATAATACATCATCACAGTGACTCTTTTCTCTGATAGTACATCATCAAAGTGACTCTTTTCTCTGATAGTACATCATCACAGTGACTCTTTTCTCTGATAATACATCATCACAGTGACTCTTTTCTCGGATAGTACATCATCACAGTGACTCTTTTCTCTGATAGAACATCACCACAATGACTCTTTTCTCTGATAGTACATCATCACATTGACTCTTTTCTCTGATAGTACATCATCACATTGACTCTTTTCTCTGATACTACCTCATCACAGTGACTCTTTTCTCTGATAGTACTTCATCACAGTGACTCTTTCTCTGATAGTACTTCATCACAGTGACTCTTTTCTCTGACAGTACATCAACACAGTGACTCTTTTCTCTGATAATACATTATCACAGTGACTCTTTTCTCTGATAGTACATCATCAAAGTAACTCTTTTCTCTGATAGTACATTATCACAGTGATTCTTTTCTCTGATAGTACATCATCAAAGTGACTCTTTTCACTGATGGTACATTATCACAGTGACTCTTTTCTCTGATAGTACATCATCAGAGTAACTCTTTTCTCTGATAGTACATCATTACAGTGACTCTTTTCTCTGGTAGTACATCATCACAGTGACTCTTTTCTCTGATATTACATCATCACAGTGACTCTTATCTCTGATAGTACATCATCACATTGACTCTTTTCTCTGATAGTACATCATCACAGTGACTCTTTTCTCTGATAGTACTTCATCACAGTGACTCTTTTCTCTGATAGTACATCATCACAGTGACACTTTTCTCTGATATCTTTTAAACCGGGGCATCATTGTGGGCCTCATACCTAGGAAGTATTCAACAGGGGAGCATTATAGTAACGCTCTGTCGCGAAACAAGCGACTGAGCTCCCTCTGCGAGACCCACAGTCTCAGTTACCTCGATCTGTGGTCTTTATTCTTCCGCAGGAACGACCTGTACTTCAAAGACGGCACCCACTTCCGTAACAAAGGAAGCACTTCGTTTGCCGAGCATCTTGTTTCCAAGCTGTTCAAGCCACTGAAAGCGGATCGCAATGTCTCGAGGAAGAAATCTTCTTCTGAGGAGAATAAGGACAGTTCAGCTTCAAATTGAAGATCAGCAGGCAACAGTTACAAAACCCTTGGCAGTCTATACTTGCATTGCTCTGACAACGCCTGGTGTGAAACTTCGGAGTCTGGACATGCTAAAAGAAATTGCAGCCAGACAGTGACCCTTTGAAAACGTTGTTAAACGTCTTAGGAAGAACGTTTGCCTTAATGCCCCAGATCCTGACCCAGACGCTGATGACCCAAGAGATCCTTCTGTCCAGAAGACCCTGACCCTGACATGGATTCAGGAGGATTCATGAGGGACCGAAGGCACTGAGGATCAGGGAAATTGCAAGTATCCTGAGGCTCTCCCGAGATTTACGGATAATACTATTGGATGTTCGTTCCATCAGGAATATCCTGCAGGAGTTTCGATGTATGGTGGCTGTTGGTTCGTACGACGTCATCTGAATCAAGGAAACCTGGTTAAACACTGATGGAAGAGACTTTGATGGAGAGTATCATATGCACCATTGAAACAGAGTTAACAGAGTGGAAGGTAGAGTCTACGCACGATGTCACCTTCTTCCAGTATTCAAACCAATTAACTCACTACATGAGATGATGGGGATTGAGATAAGGTCAAGCTTCACATTACACCTATATTTTCTATACAGACCACCAAATCAGACTAGAGCCAAAGATCTTGATCTCTACGCTGCTTAAACATATCTCCTGCAGGATGAAACGGCCGTTTTGTTAAGGAGCTCGCGTATTTCAGATGGTGAAGGGGAGAGATTGATTGAATTTTCAAACGATAATTTCCTTACCCAGAGGGTGGAGAATCCCGTTAGATGCAGCAACACACTAGATTTGGTATTTGCTACCGATAGAAATCTCGCTTCTGAGGTCTCAGTTGGTGAATGCCTAGGTACCAGCGAACACCATGCTGTATCATTCAGAGTGGGAGACAAAGTGGAGCAAGAGCAGATCTCTCAGAGGAGCATACTGAACCTAAGAAGAGCACATTATGCGATTTTTATCCGTAGCCTGCAGTGTCTTCCTCATCAGACCCCAGGTTCACCTGATCAGATGTGGCAGGGATTTAAAACAAGCTACATCTCGATCCTGGAAACTTGCATTCCGCGTAAGATTGTATGTGGTTCTATGAAGGTTAATCCAAAAATTTTTCACATTAATCTTGGCAGAGCGATTAAGAGGAGGAAGTTACTCTACGCCTCAGCAAGATCTAACCCTGCAATGAAAAACTAGAGACTGTTTTTTAAGCAACGAAGGCTAGTCAAAAGACTGGTGAGGCAGGCTAAAGTAGCAGAAGAACACCGGGTTGCGTTCGCATATAGGAACAACCCGAAAGAGTTCTTCGCATATGTAAATAGCAGGAAGCCCACTAGGAACCAAATAGGACCCATCAAGATGAGTCAAGGATTACTGCTAGCCTCAGACTCCGAGATAGCAGCTGAACTTAACATGTATTTCGTCAGTTTGTTCACTAGGGAGGACGTGGCTAATACCCCTAACCCTGTATTATCTATGATGGGCCGAGGGCACTGACTGAAATCGTCTGTACTCTTGAAGAGGTAAAAGCTAAGCTTAACAGGCTAGACTCGATTAAGGCCTCTGGTGACCTGATGGGTTCCTGCCGAAGATTATGAAGAATGTGAAGACCGGACTGGTCGCGCATCTGCAACTTATCTTCAATGTCTCTCTAGAGACAGTTGAGGTTCCTGACGACATGAAGATAGCAGATGTGGCCCCGATCTTCAAGGCTTAAGACACCACGACTAGCAGCAATTACAGGACGATTTGCCTGACGTCAGTTCACGGCAAGCTGCTAGAGTCTATCATTAAGGACAGAGTTGTTGCTTACTTGAAGAGCACAAACTCATAGGGAAATGGGAAATCATTTTCGTGGGAAATCATGTCTGACTAACCTGTTTGAATTCTTTTTCTACGTCTTTAATGAACATGACTGATCCAGAGCACTTAACATCATGTATCTAGACTTGAAAAATGCCTTTGATAAAGTACCCCACAGGAGGCTTTTAGTCAAGGTAGAGGCTATTGGAGTAAGAGGTCGCGTCTTGCAATGGATCAAATCGTGTCTGAGCGGCAGCAAACACAGAGTAGTGATCAATATAGTAGCATCTGGTTGTCGCTCCGTAACCAACGGGGTTCCACAGGGATCGGTCTTTGGTACACTGCTCTTTATCATCTACATCAACGAGCTAGAGGTGGAGCTCGTCAGTAGGATTTCCATATACCGTCAGAGAACTCCAGGGTGACCTGTTGAGAATTGGAGACTGGTCAGATTCGTGGCAGATGCCTTTTAACGTAAATAAGTGTAGAGTGCTCCATGCGGGTTCTCGGAACCTTGAAGCCAACTACACTTTGCTCGGGGCCCCTATCATGCCTACTGATGAACAAAGAGATCTTGGTATTCTTATTACCCGTGATCTGAAGTTCTCTAGAGTGTGTTTGGATGCTTAAATGAGGGCAAGCAAGATCCTTGGATATGTGAAGAGACAGTTTACATACCCAAATAGGGAGACTGTACTTACCCTCTATACCTCCATTGTAAGACCACTACTGGAGTATGCGGTTCAGTTCTGGTCGCCGACACTGCGCGTAGATGTCAAGCGACTAAAACAAGTACAATCTCGGGCCACAAAGCTTGTGCCAGAAATCCACTTCAAGGGCTACGCTCGAAGATTGTGGAAGATATAGTTCTTTTTACTCTAGAGCCACGGTATATCAAGGTCACCTCATAGAGAGTTTTAAAATCCTTAGAGGATTCTCTTCATGACTACTTCGTTTTGTGCCAAAACCTCACCCGTAACCACGGTTGGAAGGTGGTTCCACCTCGGTTCATCACTGCCCAACTGGAAAAATATATGCTGGTGAAAGTCTGCAACCTCTGGAGCAGACTTTCGGCAAAAAATTGCCAATAGTCCATTGGTTGACTCTTTTAAATGACGCCTGGACGGAATTCTCACTGTGCTTGATTACTGAGCTCAGTGTTTATGCTGACCTCTCGTTTTGACCTTTCTGAACGGGAGCAGATGTGTGGCTGGTTGCAGTTTCTTTCTGTGCACCCCCCAGACTTCACCTTTGCCACTTGGGTCTACCTGGTGTAGAACACTTATTCTGCTCTTCTATATTTATAGAGAAAACCTGGCGTCTTTACGTGGCGATAGAGATCAGGTCACACCCTGCGTCCTGTCACCGTCTTAGGGACTACCTTCGGACGGCCCCTGTGTGGGGGACAGTGACTGGCGGGTGTGACTGACCAAGTCCAGAATAAAACTTGTAGCCCCTGATTGCACCCAAACTGTCATCCTACGGCTGGTGGAGGTTCTTCCTTCAACAGGTTTGGGAGTATGGTTTAGAGTGCATAGGCTAAAAGTGGGGAGTGAATGAGAGAGATTCATCATGATCGGTTGGTAACCCAACGTTGAGCAGCACAGCTGACTGTGCACAGGGGCCTTCATTTGATGGGCATATTGTGCTTTTTGAAGCACCCCTTTGAGATTCTCTCTCTCCTCACCACTCTCTTATCACCACTCTTCTCTCCACACTCTTCTCTCCACTCTCTTATCTCGAATCTCTCTTCTCACCACTCTCCTCTCACCAATTTTCTCTTATCTCTCCACTCTTCTCTTCACTATTCTTTTCACTCTCTCCTCTCCTCTATCTTCCCTCCACTCACTTCTCTCCACTCACTTCTCTCCATTCTCTTCTCTCCACTCACTTCTCTCCACTCAATTCCCTCCACTCACTTCTCTCCACAAGTGCTGGTTTAGGTAACAGTAACTTCAATCCCCTCTACTACATGAAGTGTTGAAGTTTAAATGGTGTACCATTTTTATGAATATTATACTGTAATACTGTGACTATTTGGATCTCTGTTATTATAGCGAATGTAATGGAATAGATCAGGGGGAAAACCTTTGAAATACTTACGCACTACAAAATCTTAACGCTACTCCTACAATGTTCCTTTACAGTGCTGGTGTTACATGTTACAGTGCTGGTGTTACACGTTACAGTGCTGGTGTTACACGTTACAGTGCTGGTGTTATACGTTACAGTGCTGGTGTTACACGTTACAGTGCTGGTGTTACACGTTACAGTGCTGGTGCTACACGTTACAGTGCTGGTGTTACATGTTACAGTGCTGGTGTTACATGTTACAGTGCTGGTGTTACACGTACAGTGCTGGTGTTACACGTTACAGTGCTGGTGTTACACGTTGCAGTGCTGGTGTTACACGTTACAGTGCTGGTGCTACACGTTACAGTGCTGGTGTTACATGTTACAGTGCTGGTGTTACATGTTACAGTGCTGGTGTTACACGTTACAGTGCTGGTGTTACACGTTACAGTGCTGGTGTTACATGTTACAGTGCTTGTGTTACGCGTTACAGTGCTGGTGTTACGCGTTACAGTGCCAGTGCTACACGTTACAGTGCTAGTTTCTCTCGGCAAACAAACACTAAGTTTCTCAATGGTGGGGATGAATGACTTTACACAGAGATAGCAAATGAATTATCTCCTGCAACTGTTTGTGGAACAATATTGTACAGAACATATCTAGTGTACATAGTGCACCTAGTGTACATAGAGTAGCTAGTGCACGTAGTTTAGATAATGCACCTAAGGTACATAGTGTACATAGAGTAGCTAGTGCACCTTGTGTTCCTAGTGCACTGTAGAGTACAAAGTGTATCTAGTGAGTTGAATATTACAATGAATGTTAACTTAATTAGAGGTAACTCAATTATACTTTTTATTTCTGTGTTTCCATACAATGTAAATATATCCAAAAGTTGAAAGTCACTTTTCATTCACTATTCAATTTCAATTGCCGTTAACCCGCGCTTCGGTGATTTTCTTCACTTAAATATTCATAATAGCACTTGGCAGAAATCTTGAGGGGATCGATAGCCTTCAGAAAAAAAATGTTTGCAAAAATTTGCTTGAAACACACATACAGATGTGTAGAATACACTGTGTATATATTATAGTCATAGCTTGTCTGTAGCACGCATGGTAGGGGTGATTGGTGGAGAGGCGGCTATGAACGCATCCGCCATCCACATCCCAGATGGGACGTGGGAGTTGATTCAGGAGAAAATGAAATTACTCCTGCGCAATGAAGGCTCCAATAAGGGATCAGTGCCGCACTGACTTTAGTATGAGGATGATATGTCGCTAGTCTAAATGACACCTCCTTCTAGGTTCTTGCTGATAATATCATGCAGAATATACATGAAGTATATTTGCCTTTTTCTTTCATAATTGTAGTTTTTCAAGCTGCTTCAATGCAATACAATGCTTAAGAGGTGCCTGAGAAACGCAAACGTGTGCGAGAAAACCACTGTTCTAGAGCGAGGTGACCTGATGGTAGAGATGTTTCCGTTTGTCCTTAACACTTACGTTTTGGGTTGATTGACGCTCTATATCTCTGTCAGTTTTTGTTTTAGAGTCGTGACAGGACTTGTTTGAAAGAAAAATAGGTACTCCATGATACAACTTTGAGGTTCAGATATCACTATTAGAAAACAATTGTAGCTAAAGGAATTTGAAAAATTGAGTTTCACATTTTTTTTTCAAATGTAGCTACCCTTTAAAATAGACTTTCAATTTCAGATATCCCAATGTTATATTTTGAAATAAATCTTCCACTTTCAAATAAATCCTGTCTCGTATCTTGAAGTGAAAATGTGAAGCAGATATTAAGCATTGAAGTTAACTCGTTCTCTATTTAAAAAAATCGTTTTCCATTGACTGGAGCCAAATTTTCGAGGGAATAAAAAAGAATAGTCTTGTCCACTTCTACATCTATACCAAATTTCAGAACACTCAGATTAGTAATAAAGAAAAAACTTCCCGATGCTATCGATCCCCTAAAAGGTTGAAGTTCTAATATTTGTACTATATCTCTTCGATCGATCATGAGTTTCGTAGTTACACCACGAAATTTACACCGGAAACGTTTTACTATTTTTTTTTTAATCTGCAAATTTACCAATTTGTGATAAAATGTTCATATATCAGAGAGATAATTAGTGTTGCAGTTATTATTTTTCTTCATTTACTTCATCTAAGTTAGGTATTCTAAGTTCTTTACTTTCATCATCGTCCATCTGGTGATGGTAGCGACGCAGTTATTCTAAGTTCTTTTCCTTCATTTACGTCCATCTGGTGATGGTAGCGACGCAGTTATTCTAAGTTCTTTTCCTTCATTTACGTCCATCTGGTGATGGTAGCGACGCAGTTATTCTAACATCTTTACCTTCATTTACGTCCATCTGGTGATGGTAGCAATGCAGTTATTCTAAGACCTTTACCTTCATTTACGTCCATCTGGTGATGGTAGCGATGCAGTTATTCTAAGACCTTTACCTTCATTTACGTCCATCTGGTGATGGTAGAGATGCAGTTATTCTAACATCTTTACCTTCATTTACGTCCATCTGGTGATGGTAGCGATGCAGTTATTCTAAGATCTTTACCTTCATTTACGTCCATCTGGTGATGGTAGCGATGCAGTTATTCTAAGATCTTTGCCTTCATTTACGTCCATCTGGTGATGGTAGCGATGCGTTATTCTAAGATTTTTACCTTCATTTACGTCCATCTGGTGATGGTAGCGATGCAGTTATTCTAAGACCTTTACCTTCATTTACGTCCATCTGGTGATGGTAGCGATGCAGTTATTCTAAGACCTTTACCTTCATTTACGTCCATCTGGTGATGGTAGAGATGCAGTTATTCTAACATCTTTACCTTCATTTACGTCCATCTGGTGATGGTAGCGATGTCGGTTTTCCTTCTGTGCGAAACGCTAACCAACTCTACAAACAGTTTCAGTTTACTCCAATGAGAATAATTAGATTTTGAGTTCCCTGGTCGTGTGAATCAACTTTTAACCTCCAGCTACTTCTTTCACTTCACTAATTAATCCAACTCAAAACTTTACAGTTCGTCTTAGAATTTTGCACTTTGTAACTAGTTTGTTCGTCTCTGGTGCATTGAGAGGGAATTCTTAAACCGCATATCACTCTTTAATCGCAATTATTATTACGTTAAACCCTCCTCTCTATGATTTTTATTTCTCTATTCATTAGAACTAAGGTTACTGATAATAAAACTGCAAACCATTTTAAATTTTATTCTATATTTTTATTATAATATGTAATTTAAGTTATTCTTATGATTTTTCTTCTTCCTTCTGAATTTCAAGCGAAGAAAAAGATTAACATACCTCAGAAAAATTCAAAATAATAACAAAGCTGATAGACATATCATAAATGGCTACCTATACCGTTACCTTAATACCATTACCTTAAAAAAACATTTGGTACCTAAAAGTGTACCTAATTACCAATAAATTTACGATAATACGTGGTAAAGTTTGTCCTCTTCCTTGTTCTTCTATTGAATCCATTCATTTTAATAGAAATGTCGAACAGTGACAGTTAAGAGTGAATAATTTCTTACATAATTAATTACGAAACGAATGATCAATTTATTTTCCGTTAACTGTGGTATGTTATATAACATTAGTTTTACAACTTTAATGCATTTCTAGAGAAATTTTAATCTATAGAGTGGAGGAGACCTTTAAATTACGTAAAATGGTTACAGTATTTAGAGAAAAGAGACATAGAAATTAGCCTAAATCTATAATTATTAATATACAAATTTTTCTATTATCATTACATTAGATAGATTACCGAGGTGTGATGTAACTAATTCCTTACCTTAAACCTCCAACATTTAGGCGAATTTGTGTAGCAATAAACATGTTCAGTCAGATGCCAGTCAAAATTTATCCCTAGATTAAATGAATACTAAATGCATGAACAAATTTATATGTTAATGTCTGCCTAAACTTCCCGCGTGAATCCAGTCCAATTAAATATTCTGCGGATTTTTCCCCAGTCGACCATAGCGACTGGTCGAAAACGCGCTCCAATAAATCTTATTTGAATATATTTGAGGTCTTCGGAGTGCCATCCGTTACAGCGAGTGATAGTGCAAATGTATAAAATGCCCCCGTGAAGTCTGCGTAATTTTATGCAGCTTTTATCACTCCCTCGTAGGAACGTTTATTAAAAACAGCAGAATTAAAGGGATGAACTCATTCGAATGTTCTCTCGATAGCGGCAAAAGAACCTACCTACTCAGTTAATACATTTTAATCGTTATGATGCTTTTTTAAGAATGTTTCTTAGCAATTTAGATTGTTTCTGTATTTGGTCATTCGCTATTTATAATAACAGCTTTCAATCTTATTTACAGATATATTATTAAATGAATGATAATAATCTGAAGAAATTGGGGGCTAAATAAAATATATGGTACAAAATTAATATAATATCTCAAGAGAATTATTTGGCAATTATTAAACCTACATAAATAAAATAATGGACATCTCTTAAAACTAATTCAAATCACAATACATCAAATAATTAATAAAGAATAACTATATTTGGATTTCGCGACACACACACGTACGTACTACGAATATGGAAGAAAATTACCCTTATTACTTTTTCAATAAAGTAAATTATTTATAAATAATTCATTTGAATTATAAAAGTAAGAGGATATAAGAACAACGTTTCAACTAATGTGAAAAAAAACAGAAATGCAATCGCTTTAAAACACTTTTCTATCTGTTCCACTAACATCAGATGCAGTGAAAGCAATAAAAGAAAACGAATATATTTTATCTCTCCAAAATGTTCGTAGCATCAGTCTTCCAACTCTAACCCTGCTTCTCTAAGTAGATGAATTCCGCCGTGAGAGTTTTACTGCTCCCAACTTTTCAATCATGGTTGACATAAAATTTGGAGAGCTATACAAAGCGCGAATAAAAAGAGGTTTGTGTCAGGTGCTATTTGTCTACCAAAAAAGACGAGAATCCCATTGAAAATGAACAGTAAAACTTTGTGTCTGCATAGATAGAAATTTTAGTGTGTCGCCAATCTCCGAACCAAAGGAAACGAAGATTTTGCAATCTGATGCAGACCGAAGGAGAGAGAATTTAGAGAACGAAAAAGAGAAAAAATAGGATTTCTTGGATCGAAGCCATCAAACTGAATTTCAGAATGATTTTAATACGTCGTTTTATGGGAAGTAAACCAAGATAGTAGCCATTATAGCTTTTGTCGGGATCTGAAACGACTTCCAAATCTCGACAGCAGATAAAATTCCAAAATATCTTACGGTATCACTAAATACAACCGAACAATATCTGCAAAAACATATTTCTCTAATCTTTTCTAAAATGACATTTCTGCACGAAAGTATACTCAATTAGAACTCCAAATATATTCCCTTTTTCATGCTTCAATATGAATATTATCATTACCATTTTAAATATTCAGTAACTGAATTTGTCTCTGTAGGGGGTAGTTTAATCTTGTTCTTTTGCGCATTCAATTTTCAAAAGAGAATTGATGTGAAATATTATCAAACGATTGTATTAGAATATCATATATACGAACATCTTAACTTTAGATAGCAGGTAGGTATCTATATTGTTATTCATCTCTAAGAAAGGTATATGTATGCATTGTGCAAATCCTGCATCATCAGCGTTGTTGTCGTGTTGAGGAAGGGATCTCCAGTGCTTTAATTCTCCTACTCCTTATCTCTGCAGTAAGGCTGACCAGTCTTACTCTAAGCCTCCGTATTAGCATACGAAGCCCATTGCTCTCCATCCTAGAGGATTCCCTCACTTTAATGTGAACTCCTAATTTATATGTTCGTATAAACGCGATTTACTTTCAAATGTACACGCCCCTGGAGCTAACTGAAATGTCTTTCGAAGAACACAAGAATTCACGGAAATAAATTTGATAACTAAATGGGACAATATGATGACAGAGAGTACCTACTTTTTTCTTGAAACAAATCTCATGCGACATTTGTACAATAAAAACCTCAAGAACTCTACTTATATTTGGCCTAGTCAAGATATATAAATGTAAATGTGATTCGTAAATATTTATAAAATAAAGCTGACTAGTTACTTATCTGAGAATTACCATTATAATCATTTCATTCCACCCTTTTTATTACCATCCCTTTCTTCAAAAGACATCCTAGATTCTTTTCATTACAGTTTCCAGTTTATTATCGTTTCAATAATTTCTTTGCTAATAATGCAGTGAGGGAAGTGAGGCTGGAAGCCAAATAATTCTAGTGTCTCCAAGAGTCTCCGGTATAATATTGTGACAAGTAAATGCTCCATGGAATCACTTGTCTCTTGCAATCTCCACACAAATCGACAGAAGCCCTAGTAATGCCGGTCTAGTGTAAGATAAAACCTACGACAGTGGATTTGAGCTGTACTCTACTATGCGAGAAGTGCTCAGCTTTATACTCGTGTAATTGAATTGAAGGGAAATAAAAGTGACTCTTTCCTCTCCTACTTGCCACAACGTCACCAGAAACTTTTGTGTTCTCAATCTTTGGAATCTCAGTTCTTGAACTTCTGAATTTCTTTCGCTTGCATCACTTATAGTCCAAAGTTATGGAAGTTAGGAATGGAGATGTAGATACATCATGATTTACCATATTACCATCACCGAAATCTAATTCTTTTATCACGAAATGCTTTCACATAGCATTCTTTGCGGTGATGTAGATTAAATGCTCTTTATGGCAATTTGAGCTTACAAAATGGCCATAAAGAGCTACAATTATTACACCAAAGACTTTCTGACATAAGAATGCTCTCACCGCAACTACCAGAGGAGAAATGAAGAAATAACGAGACTTTATGGCGTGGGAAGAAGGTGACGCCTTGCAATAAATCAGTGGAACCAATCAGAAAACTGACATGCTGTGTTTGTACACATCAATCAACTAAAAATGAGACTGGTAGGTTCAAACTATATCGTAATTAAAAAGATAGTCTATTTTATTTATGGCCAATTTGGAAACTGCTAAATTTTTAGTTAAATTTAGGTGTCCTTAACCAGAATCGAAACTAACATGATTTCCAGTTAGACCAAATAGAAGCGAACGTGAATTCCATTGATAAATGGAAACTACAATGAATTATAATATAGATCGCTGAAAATATTCACCTATCTCGTCACATCTTCATTTTATTATTCAGGTGATTTTGTCGATTTAAGATCAAAGAATGTGTAAAATATTTCGCTATTATTCGTCATTATTTAATAAATACCTATATTTGTATCAAGTATAGTATGTGAAAGTTGTTAATTATATATAATCATAAATCCAAATTTGAAGTATTTTTAGAAAGGTATAATACCTAACAAATGAAGGAAAATTTTCCTTTTCTTCAGAATTTATCAGAAAACTGCATATATAAATAGAACCTCTGTTTCGAGTTCAAATCTACGTAGCGTAACGAGTAGCAGTTGAACATCCTAATCGATTAGAATAAAAATCTCCTCCGGTAACGCGGCGGTTTATCCGAATCAAAATGCCGAACACACTGACAATCTTTTTTGGATCACCAATCTTTTTGGCAGAAGTCAGCGCGATAGCTTGCTGGATGGCGGGGCCCATGTCTCTCTGCCTAAGCCGGCAAAATTGCTCATAAAATAGACGAGAGGATAGGCTTTAGTCGCACAAGACTGCCCCGAGGCAAGATAAAACGATTCGCTTCAGTAAAAACGTCTTAATGGCCCAACATCGAATTTGAAATGGGATTTTCTGAGTAGCGATCAACGCATTGCTCTACCAATTGATGAGTAAACACTTTTAGAATGTCTCAACTGTTACTATTTCCTAGAAAGAATAAAACTGCTCAGAAAGTATTTTAAGCACTTTATTGAAAGTCCTTCTACTTGATTCAGTTTGTGATTACTTAGCTTGATAATGATGCGTTTCATACATGGAACTATGCTAATCAGATAATTGAATGTGGCAATAAAAATAACTAATGAGAAGCACATGTTTCTGATAACGGGATATTTAGTGAGTTATTTATTTTATATTTACATAATCTCATTATGTTTCTTTTATTTTAATTTTGTGTACATCATTAATTATTAAACGAAATTCATTGCTTTTTTTAACTGTATTAAATAATAGATAAACATTGTTTAAATAGTGCATCAGAATACAATTTATTTTTGACATTATTTTCTATATGTATCAAGCAGGTATAATAGTAGCTACAACATGTCTCAGAAGACTAAAAAAATTACGCTTTAATCAAGTGTTTTCCATTAATTTTTAACATAATATTCGCAGTTTTTTTTTTTACTTATATCACATTTACTAAATACATTTTGACTAATGTATGGCGAAAGTGCGTTAATTTTTAAATAAGCATTTCCGCAAAGTAAATCTTCGATCAAAAATGGAAAAATTTAAGTAAAAAAATGGCAAATAAATGTGTTCTAAATTGAAAATGCTTATGTAAATTTATAACATATTTAACTGTAAAATTGTATTTACATTTTATATTTATTTCATAATACCAATCTTTGAAAATACAGTTGTGTTTGTAAGAAAACATCAGTTTTTTAATGTGGAATAAACTGAATTCAAATAGATATTAATATGCATTTAGATAGTTAATTATTTAAATATATCACTTTTTATAGTATATTTTCAAACATTCACGGACTTCCATCGTCCATAAAAATGAATGCAACATTTAACTCTGAACTCTTCGTGTGACTTCATTATTGAACAAATCGAATTGAATATTTTAATGTGAACTTAAAATCTTAAGCTGACTCTATTTTGATAATCAGATATGTCAACTTCTCAAAAAAATATTTACTGTTCCCGCCAGAAGTTTTGAAGTGGAAGCTCTAACCTAATTTTAGAAAATGCTCAATATTTTAAAAGTGAGAGCAAAAAATATATAAAAAATGTTATATTAGGAAGATAAATCTTACATAGAAACATATTTCACAGTTAAAAAGGGTCAAGAGATGCCTAATATTTTATAATTAGTTATGATTTACTTTTGGGAGACAATCTTCATTCACTTTGTAGTAACATATCTTCTAATACCTTTATCATGATGAGTGGTCGGAAAGAGATATATCAAAAGAATTAAAATAAAGTTGAGGAAGTTTGGAATGGAGAGAGAAGGCAACCATATGAAAGAGACAGAGAAATTGGAATTCAGGGTTTGGAGAGAAGAAGAAATGAGAGAGAGGACAGAAGTATACCAGGAGTTGTAAGGTTGAGGGTGGTGTCGGGTGTGGAGGAGTGGATGGGTGATATTGAGTTTGTAAAGGAGGACGTGGAGAGGAGAATAAAGAATGTGAAAGGTGAAAAGCAACCAGGTCCTGATGGTATTAAGAGAGAACTATATAAGGCTATGAATAGCAGGAAAAAATGTTTGGAGGGTATGGTTGAGGTGTACAATGGGGTGCTGGAGAGAGCTGTCGTTGGGGAGGAATGGAAGAGGTCAAAGACAGTAATGATTCCCAAAGTAAGAAAGCCACAGGCTATGCAGCATAGACCTGTGGCTCTAACAAATGTAGGATACAAATTATTCATGGGTATGATTAAGGATAGATTGGTAAGACAGGAGATGTTTGCTGGAAGGGTGAGTGGTATGCAGGTTGGTTTTACGGAAGGAAGAAGGATAGATGAAAACTTGTGGATTCTGAATAACTGTGTGGAGGAGAGCTATATGAGGAAGGAGGTGTTGGTTGTGGTGGCGGTGGATTTTAGTAAGGCGTTCAATAGCGTGGATAGGAAAGCACTGATTGAAAGTTTAATCTATTATAAGTGTGATTCAAGGGTGATTCAGGTGATAGCGGAGCTGCATAGGTGGAATAAGACTGAGGTATGGCGTGAATGAAGGGAGTTGGGTGAGATTGAAGTGAAGAATGGGATAAGGCAAGGTTGCACAGAATTGCCTAGGTTGTTTGTAATGGTTGTTGGAAGAATTATGAAGAGATTGTTAAGGAGTGGCCTGGGGTATAGAAGCGGACAAAGAAGGATACCGGTGCTTTTTTATGCGGATGATGGCTTGCTGTTGGCGAGATCGAGGGAGGAGGCGGGGGAGATGATTGATATATTGGAGGAGAGTGCAAAGGATTGTGGTTTGAGTATAAGAAGGGAGAGGAGTAAATGTATGGTTTTTAATAGTGGGGGTGCTGTTGGAGAGAGTGTGATCAGTTGGATGGAAGTGGTGGAGGAAATTAGATATCTGGGAGTGTTGGTGAGTGCAAGGAGGGATTGTTTCAGAGAAAATAAGAAGGAAAAGATAAAGAGTGCGGAGATAATGGTGAATGTGACCTACTCAGTGGTGGAGAGGTCCTGTGACAGACTACTGATGGGAAAAACGTTTTGGAAGCGTGTGGTGCTGCCGGGGGTGCTGCATGCGGGGAAGATAATGGTGTGGAATAAGACGGAGGTTGAGAAGTTGCAGAGATTGGATAATGGGGTTTGGAGAAGGATCTTGAGGGCACCTACTTACGCAACAGTAGCAGGTCTGCAGGGTGCAGTGGGGTGCTCGTCAGCTATGGCAAGAGATATGAGATGAAGGTTCGGTTTGGTGGGTTCTTAATGAACACTGGGAATGAGGTACTGAGGGATATGGTTGGGAGAATGAGGGAGAGGGGTGGAGGTAGTTCATGGATGAGAAAGATGGAGGAGTATATGGCGGAGCTGAGTTTGGACTGGGAAGCCTTGAGGGTGTTGGATGACGAAGAATTGGGGGGAATAGTTGATAGATGGGAGGAGAGTAGATGCAGAAGGGAGGTGGAAAGCAGAAGTACGTTGGTATGGTACAGAGAGAAGGAGAGAATAGGGGGAGAGTGATACGAAAATAGGTTGGGAGCATGTCTGCTGTTCAGAATGAGAACAAATTCTCTTAGGTTGGGATGGAGGGAGAGATTTTGGGGAGGTGAGTTGGGGTGTAGGATGTGTGGTGCGGAAGAGGAGTCTTTAGAGCACTTCCTGTTGGAGTGTCCTATGCTGGTGGAGGTGAGGGAGAGATATGGGGTGGTGAGTATGAGCGGAGTTATGAGCTTTGGTTAGAGGAATCTTGATGGGGTGTGGAGTTTTCTGGAGGAGGCGTGGAGAGAGAGGGGGTTGTTGGCTGGTTAGGGGATAGGGCTGCCAGAGGGTAGGGGTTGAGGACTGGAGGAAGAGGTCTCGGCCCTGCAGAAGGGGCTGGGAGTGTGAAGTCGAAGGGTCTGGGAGGGGGACAGTGGCGCTGAAAAGCCATCCCAAGCAACCACAGTTAATGGGGCCAATGTGGGCACTAGGTGCCATTCAAGCCCGTAATCTGATGACAAATCATATTGGTACTGAGTGGTTATTTGCAAAATGGGCCAACATGGTGACAGCATGGGCTACTAATTTTGAAACCATCTTGGCCCAAGATGTTGTCGAGGTTGATGGGGCCAAGGTCGTAAAAGAACTGGCAAGCTGTATTGAAATGAACTTGGTACTAGGTGGTTTCCATGTGACATATGACACTACCACATTGGTACTGTGTGGTTATTTACAAACTGGGCCCACATGGTGACAGCATGGGTGGCTAATGTTGAAACCATCTTGGTATAAGATGATGCCGAGGATGATGGGGCCAGGGTCGAAAAAGCACTGGCAACCAATATTGAAATTACTTTGGTACTAGGTGGTTTCCATGTGCTAAATATGGCACTACCACATTGGACCCATCAGGTCACAATAAATAAATCATAAAGTTTAATAAATTACCTTTGAAGCCTTGAATAGATTAATAATAGAGCATTGTTATAAATAAAATGAACATCATAATGATTAGGACAAATAAAAATCATATTCTAGATTTTCATTTATTTATTCGTAGATCGTTACAACAGAAGAGTAGAACGAACTTAAAAAACCTATCCATTAAAAAGGTGATTCAACAGTAACATTAAACATTACATCTAGCTTTATATCATAGATATAAAGAGTGATTATAATATAGTATAGAATAGCTAGATATGATATTACAACTAACATGACTATAATAAAAAGCTGACTATAACTCTAAGATTAAAACAAAACTTATTATATTATCTATGGAAATCGACTCAATCGAATTACATAGCTAAGAAAGACAAGCATACAATAATTCAGTGAGAGACCTAATAATTACCCTTGGCTATGGGTTCGTTCACATTCTGTTGTGCCTATCTTTCCTTCCGTTATTGCAGTAACTGCCTTGTCTATACCTCTCAAAATTTTAAGGTTTTCTTATGGCGATGGTAATGACCTCTACCCTGAAAAAGAAAATATTAATTACTTAATCAATTCTCAATATCACTTGCAGAGTTTAGTAACTGTATTTATATCAGTTACATTAATTACCTATATTTAAATATTTACTATATTTGCAAGCAAATTTTGTAGTTATCAGAAATGAACAAAAGTACGTGTATCCAAATTTGTTGTAACTAACAGGTTATCTCTGTAACTATTTTAAATTAAATAATAGGTGCCTATATCAAAGCCGTGGTTATATACTTTCAGAAATCGAATCGCATTTCAAATTTAAATTATTATATTTAAAGAGAAATTTAAATTAATATTTCATGGTAAGATCCGAGTTATCGGACGTTTTCACGTTTTCGATCAAGTTTAAAAATTATTATCATTTAATTTTCAGGTTGCTATAGTACTTTATTTCTATGAAGATCGAGAAAAAGTGACACCGTAAGATAACTTGATAACTCGAAAATTACCCTAGGTACCTACATATATTTAGCCATAGGCCAAAGAGAATATTATTCAGCTCGGTACCTAATTAGGTACTGCACCTATAGAAGCAGGCAATAACTATATCGAATACACTACATAAAATAACTTCAAAATATCTATAAGTATATTTAAAAAACTTCAACTCACCATTTTATAACTTTAAATAGGCCGCAGAGTGCAGCTTTGAAGAATTTCATTAATTAATTAAGGGAATTAAAATACTGATACCTCCTCCAACGAAAAACACTAACAAACTACCTGAATTTTAAAAATTTCACTATGTATAATCGAAAATACAAACCAGGTTCATACCGGAAACAAATAAGTTCACTTGTTCAGTTTAGGCTTGCACATTATCCTCTATTCGTAATTTATCATACAAATACTTTGAAAATGTATTAAGATGGTCACTATTACCTAACAGTAGCTAATTAAAAAAATAGCCAAGCTTCATAGAAACTAGCATCTGGCAACCACGCTATAAAATCACTCAGTGCCACTCACCCTTAGTCACCATTTTACACATCATATAGCTTATTTACCTATACTTTATATTAAAATTGTGTTATTCAAAAACTATAAATTTTAAACCTTGAAACTAAAACTTTAATTCTTTATCGTTCCTGTGATCATCTTTGTCTAGTCACTTAAACTTAGTATTAAAAAATAGTTTTCTGAACGATTAATAATTTAATATTAATTTGAAGACATTTTATAAATTGCGATTGATTGAATCTTCCCTTTTTTCAGGAAATGGTCTTGCCAATATGTTAATAAAGCTTCCGCCATATAATATTGATACGCTATATAGTAATAAGGTTGGGCCAATATGACAATTCAATGGGATGGATTTGGAACATTGAACCAACCTTCTCACAAGGTACCATTTCCATGAGAATGGAAAACCACATTATCCCCATGTAATTTCTAGGCTACTTTTCAGTGTGCCATCTCTTGCCCATCTAACCATCTAGTGCCCATGTTGGCACAATGTGTCATGGTTGCTTGGGATATTCTCGAATCCCCCCGAATTCCAGTTCCAGTATGAGTTATCACCTAAAAATGTTATTAATTAATTTCCTTTTGTGAGACAAATCCTCTGGTCATACAACTCAATGTAATTTTGATATTCTCAACATGAATAGCCGTTGTGAAGTTTTTGTATCCGCTAGTTTGTTGTACTACATACTTCATGATTGGTTAATGACTTGGCAAGGAGGTTCGGGTGGCGCCACGTCCTCGCAACAAATACATTAGAGTGTGTTAATATTCCCTTAACGAAAATTCGTCGATGAAACAAAAGTCTTGTCGACGATCACTATCCTGTCGACAAAATATCCTTTTATTATTTCAGTATAATATGGAGAGCTTGCAACTCATGTCTATTGGAATTATTTTTACGTTAGGTTAGGTTTGTACATGCCATAGTTATTTAGAAATAGGCTTTACTTTGAATTGGAATAATGTTTTCATTTAAAAAATTATGATATTTACAATTTATGATTGGAATAATATTACTCTCATCACAGTCTCATTACTCTCATCACAGTCTCGTTACTCTCATCACAGTCTCTTTTCTCTCATCACAGTCTCGTTTCTCTCATCACAGTCTCGGTACTCTCATCACAGTCTCGTTACTCTCATCACAGTCTCGTTTCTCTCATCACAGTCTCGTTTCTCTCATCACAGTCTCGTTTCTCTCATCACAGTCTCGTTTCTCTCATCACAGTCTCGTTTCTCTCTTCACAGTCTCGTTTCTCTCATCACAGTCTCGTTCCTCTCATCACAGCCTCGTTTCTCTCATCACAGTCTCGTTTCTCTCATCACAGTCTCGTTTCTCTCATCACAGCCTCGTTTCTCTCATCACAGTCTCGTTTCTCTCATCACAGTCTCGTTTCTCTCATCTGTCCCTCTCAGTGACGCCTCGCTGTCGCGTCTAGCTGTCGCCTCACAAATTCTTTAACGACTTACCCAAAGTGTCCCTAAATAAAACCTCTCAAAAGCTGTTGACTGGAAATGATGCATTCGAGAAGAAAGATCACCTATAAGGTATTTTAATGGACTAAAATTTCATTAAATAGGCTCAGAATTAATGGAACCTAACTCTCATTTACCTCTAATGAAAATACTATTTATTATTTCGATTTCAATATAATAGAATGAAATAAATGTTTAATAGATTTGATATTAAATGTATGCATAATACGAAGTGAATAGCAGAAATATGTCATACGATACAAGCAGAGGTCATATATCTGATATCTGAAGGAAATGTAATACAATGTATTTCGTAAATGACAAGCTAAAGCAAAGAACATAGTCATTATACCATTGGGAGGGTATCACTCTCACTCAGTCTAAGAAGAAACCCATTGTTGTAGGAGAATACTTAGAGGCACCTATTAGTGACTGAATTATTGAAGTTAAAATAGATCTTATATCAATTATCCTTTGTTAATTTTTCATTCATATCGTTCACTTTCATATTCACTGTCATTCGATTCAGTAAACTATATGCAACAAACTTATAACTGCAAAATTAAAAAATCACTAATTCCTAAAGGGCAAATGTGTGAATGAATATATATTCAAGAAATTTGCATTTTTTTAAACTATACCTAAGTTTTACTGTCGATCAAAATCATAAGACCATAAACAAAATTAATTTGGTACCTTTCTGTAGCAACTTGGAGGTAATTTTGGTTTCAACTTAGTAATAAATTTTCCATATATTTACGTTGATGACCTAGAGAATTTTTCGTGGCATAGTAGAAAGGAATGTTTCCGTAAGTTTTGGAGGAATATTGATCCAGATCTTTTGAGGTTGTAGTTTACCATTTCCATAAGAATCTCTTGCCATCTAACCCCGAATACTTTATATCTATATTTTTTCAAATTCGGTGAGCAGACTGATTGACGTACAAGAGCCACCCCGTTCTTTTGAAATGAAGTCATCTAGCGGTGGACACTGTGGTCAGCTGCAATGTCCTGCAGGAAAACTCACTCGTCACCACACTAACGAATGTCCTCTGACATCAAATAAGATCGTTCTAACATTTCGACATAGCCAGGCGCTGCTTGACGACCTTGCATCACTTGAAGCGCCATTACTCTAGAAGAGAAGGCACCCAACCCGCATCATGGTGTAGCCCCAACTGCTATAATGACCAAAGAAAATTACGCAAGAAAATTCTTCAATATGCCAATACTTTTAGTAGCCATCAGGGCAATCAAAATTGAATCTATTTTATCTGAAAACTTAACTTGAGGTTGTTTTCAATGTATCATGTTTGGTGTTCTCGAGAAATCTTTAAATTGCCAGCTTTTTGAAGTGGGAGGAACCTAGAACGTTGTAAACGGTTTTATCCTTCATGTCTTTATTTCTGCAGTGTCTTCTTATGGTTATTGGACTGCAGAAAACATTAGTAAATTCTTTATTTTGACTAGAAGTCTTCTGTTATTAGAAATAACCCTTCTAATTCTTATACACAGCGCAACAGTAATCGTTTTGATCTACAAATAGATTTAGCTGTCCCATTTCTGTCAAAGACCTTCAGGAAGTTGTTTATTACATTTTTACGGCATTTAACCTCAGCTGTCATTGAATACTGGTATAGACTTTGTTTATGCAGATCAACAATTATAGTGTTCATAGTGAAATGTTCACACCATGAACGGTAACCTCTAAAGTAATTTGGAAAACTGGAAATGCTATAGAATTCATTATCCATTATCCTGGTCTTATAATTTTGATTAACAGCTATTATTAAATAAATTGGTCACTTTTTTATTTCTATTTGAAACAAATATAATTTCTCATCGTTACCCAAAAAATGAAATGGCGATTCTTAGTGATAAATGTTTTTTCATATTTCTTTTGAAAAAGTCAATTTTTAAGATATTAAAGTTGTCTTGAACTTTTAATTAGGAATATGCCAAAGAATATTTTTCAGAAAATTACAGAAACATGGACCATATGAATTTTTTTTTTTTCAACTGCAATGATTAGATCCAAAATAACTAACAATTAGTTGTAGCTTTTTAGTTTCTATTATTTTTATCACTCACCCAGAAGTAAAAATGATAGGTTTTACAATATCACTATAAGAAGAATTGACGTATATTATAGATACAAGAAATTCAAAGTTCCCATTGCAAATTTAAAGTCAAAGGTTTTTTGATCTGAAGTAGGAACACTATTTTCTTTTGTGATTTTAAACTATGTTATTTTCGTAAATGTGAAGTACCTACCTATGATATAAATCATACATTTTCACTGATTAAATATCCTTTTTTTCGTTTTTTGCACCCAAATAGAATATTCTTCATCAATAGTATTATAGCATCTGTAATTATTTAAATAAGTTACATAGCACACATACCTAGTTTAACGATAACCATAATTGTAATAATTCATGTGTTTTCAATTTTTATTTCAATATTCATACTAATAAAAAGTCAGGCATGAGATGAAAGTTCACTTCTCTATATTGTGTAGAAACTTGAATAGAATGTCAAAAATTATCCCTGGAAATCTTTCAGAAAAAATATATTTAACAGAAAAACAAAACGAATTTAAAATATCAGTTTATGAATTTAAGGGAAAAATAGATGATTCATAAAACAACATCTAAAGTCAAGACTGAATTTAGAATTATTAGAAAGCCAAAATAAATTATAGAACTGCATGTTAGAGAAGTAAAATAAAATTCTAAACAGTTTCAGCACATTCGTAACCAGGCACAAAGGTTATAGAAAAATCTATATACTTATAGATAATTCTATCATCACATTCCTTGGTTCCTCGCTTTTATTTTTTTGGCAATCTGGTTGGTCTTTTTCAGTTAAGTTTTCCGCCGTAACTTCTACAGTTGGGATAAATTAAATATAAATTTATGGTAAATGACATAAGTAATAGCCGTAAAAATATTTTTAATCCATCATAAGTTACTGCGATAACTGTATCACTCAAAACGAACAACCAAAATTACCAAAGTTACTTCTAAAAATATTTTCTATACAAGAAGAATTAAAAGCGAGACATGTCCCACTCTTATTCGATTTTTATAAGTGTGAGTCGTATTAAGAGTGGTGATATGCCTGTACCTATAACTTTTCCATTTAAAAAAGCTACTTTCCCTTCTCTATTCAGTTTCTCCAACTGTAAACTATCGAGATTAATTAAAGGCCAAGGGAATATTTTTCTTTATTCCATTAAGTAATAGACATACATCATTTGGACACATTATAGAAATAAAGCCTCTTAATTAATATGATGAATGAAACCGCTGAGAAATTAGAGTGTTAAGGAAATAAAATTTGTACCTACTTCTGAATGGCGTTGGCACAAAAAAAAGTTGGAAAATATTACGAGCATGTGTAATAAATGAACGCAAGAAGTTTGTCACTTCAACACCATTGGCCTTTGAAAATCAAATACAGGTAAATCCCTTACAACTTGCAGTACTTGCACTGGAAAAGTGTCCTCTATGCCGAGCATTGGGCGTTAAGTCGGACTCAGCTTTTACTTCAGTTGGGGATGTAAACTTTGTAAGTTTTCTTTAACAGCATTTCAAAGAAACGCTAATGAAATTAAACAATCTCAGATTATTATCAAATGTAAATTTTAATGAAAATCTTATAATATTTATATAACTTACTTATATAAATGTACAAAATAATTAGGTAGGTAGATCAATATTATTAAATTTTTATTGTTCCTAGAAAGTAGGGTTGCGCAACACCTCGGGTGCATACCTGCGCTAGAAGATCATATCTGAATAGTTACCTTTATCAAAAGTAATCTCTATGGAAATGAAGAGTGCTAAATTAGTTCTCAAAATGATAAAAAGACGTAATAAATAGATATATCGTTTTAAAGTTTACACAATCCATTCACTAATTTTTTAAATTTAGTAGGGGTTTAACGTCTGCTTCGGAACCAAAGGCCATATCGCTGACGTCAAAAGGAAATTAAATACAAGGGACTAGAAGAAGCAGTCAGATAGGAAAGTGGCTCCATGAACAAAGTCACTTGCCACCGTCGGTGACAATGCTCATGGATGCAGAAAAGCTACTCCGTGAATGCAGTCACTTACCAAGGAATGTGACAATACGGGTCACAAGCACAAGGGGCTGCACTAACGGATGGGAGAGAAAAATGAAGAAGTGATAGTAAATGAAGCCTACGAAATCACACAAAAATCTAAGACCTCGTAGTTGAAGAGCATAACCTTAGCGCTATCCTCTAAAACTGCAAGTAGCGTTAAAAAAAGGATAAACAAGGTAAAAATGAAAAAGGACAATCCATAATCCAAATTACAACAGTTCGGGGCCCAAGGGACGCCACCTCCCTTCTCTTCCATTCACCACAGACAGCTTCAGGATAGAGCCCCTGGGGGCAATCCATTCACTAGTGCTAGAAGACTGTAGTATATAGAAAATCATTAGCGTTTCTTTTTATTCAGTCCTTTATAAATTGAAATTTGTCTTGAAAACTTGGTGATATCCAATAATTTCTAAATAAATATCTAATTGATAGAATATAGAAAATTCTGAAATGTTAAATTCTTTGGAATTTTCAACATCGAATAATTGTTACAGTTTGTACCAAACTATTCTATTTACAAACCAGATTAGCTGCATTCGGTAGAGCGCATACCTTCGCCTCCGCTTATCCGTTTGCTACCAAAATCTAATTAAGTGATAACTGGATAGTAACCAATCGACCCACCAAGTTTCATGCAATATGGTTCAATACTTTTTGAGTTATAAATGACCTTTGATCGGATCGCTTCCAAAATTCTACCAGATGGTTCGTGGACATAGTCCGATCGTCCCATCAAATTTCAGACAATTTGGTTGAACACTTTTTGAGTTATAAATGGCCTTGACCTTGAGTTTTGACCTATGACCCGATCGCTCCCAAAATCTAACAAAATGGTTCCTGTATATTGTCCAATCGTCCCACCAAGTTTCATGCAATATGGTCCCATACTTTTTGAGTTATAAATGACCATGACCTTGACCTTTAACCGGGTCGCTCCCAAAATTCTACCAGCAGGTCACTGGACATTAACCAATTGTTTCACTTAAATTCAGGCTATTTGGTTGAACATTTTTTCAGTTAAGCGAATAACAAGATGATAAATAAATGCCGTCTATAATATAACCTTTCCGCATTCTGCGAAGATAAAAAAGAAAACTTAAAGGTCCCCTCCACTCTATTTTTTTATTTCTTTATTCATCAGAACTAAGGTTACTGATTATAAAATTGCAAACCATATCAAATTTGGTTCTATAGTTTTATTATAATAAGTAATTGAAGATTTGTTTCCGTTCTTTCTACTACCCCTCTAAATTTCAAGCAAAGAAAAAGCCCCCCATGTCCGATTGGTTACTAAATCCGACAAATTTGAAACAATAACAAAGTTGATTCCAAGATAATGGATCCATTTAAAGTATCCAAGTACCTATTTAAGTATTTCTTACTGATAGTTTCCATAAATAATAACATTCTTCCTATCTAGAGAACTGTTCATTTTAAAACACTGCATTTGAATAGGTATGTACTATGTATATACGAACGAACATACCACTCAATTATGGAGCCTTTATTTTCTTATTAATCTCAGAATGAAAAAAAGCGAAATGTGAATATTTCTTATATAATTAATTGTGAACAGAATACTTGATCGATTTAAATTCTGCTTACTGTTATATGTTATATAATCTTAGCTTTACATATTTAAAACAATTCCAGATTTTTTTTAATTAAGAGTGGAGAACATTTAAAGAAATTGGTTCTCATTTCATATCGTGGTGGACAAGATTCATGGATTAATATAGAATATGCAGTAGAACTCCTTTATATGTAGAGTCCTGAGTAAGGAAGTAGCCTCTATAGTGAACAAATTTTCTATAGTCTGCCATGAATAGAAAACTAATGGCCATTTATGGCAGACTAAAGCATATTAGGCTACATCCTTACATGATTTCATTATAGATGAGTTTTACTGTAACAGAATAACCTTTGATTCTATTACTTACAGAAAACCCTTTTTATGACTAATAATTTGATTATAGTTATAATTAGTGATAGTTTCGTCTTTTATTTCACATGAAATTCGACTTCCTGCGCATGCGCTCTTCTACTCTCATTTTAAAGACCGACAGATGTCTTTCTGTATATTTTTTGGAGCCAGACAGTAAAGGGAATAGGGAAGCGAGACATCACTTGCAGGGATAGAACAATTAAACACAAGGAATTTGTTAGTCTCGAGTTATTATTGAAGGAGGAGATTAACGTCTGCTAGTATGACTTCGAAGAAAAAAAGAATCTGTGGATGAAAATAATTCACATGAATTCAACCGGTGCTCATAGATGCAGAAAAGCTACTTCGTGTTTTTTTCAATAAATACAAACGTTATTATATTGACAAAAAGACTGTTTAAGTAGAGGAAAATGGAGAATTGACAGTAAATGAAGCAAACAAAAGAGAGAACTCGTAGTTTAAAAGTATAACCATTGACCAAATTACAACAGTTCAAGAGCCTTCATTGTGTATAGGAAAAATAGGAAGCATTTAATTGTTATATATTTATTCAATAAACTCCAAAAGTAAAATGTAATCAACAATTAAATAAAACCACAAGAAAGAATTTCAATTTGTACAAAAGTCTAAATTAACGAAACTCTGGATGAATAAATAGGAACAAGTGTTGAAAATTCATTACAAGATTACATATCACATAGAGAGGATGTTTTGAATTATCACAAGTAAAAGAATCAAATAGTTACAAATTCATTAAAAATGTACACAAAATACAAGCTACATCAAATTTAAATGTGAACTATGCTAAGACTAAATTTACAAATAATTAAAATACGACACAGGAAATGTCTATAGTCCCTCTATACGATGTATAGGAAAAAATGTAGAGCAACATTTTAAGAAAGGTATCTGAATTAAAAGAAATTCAGTAATATATCATTCATTAAATTATTATAAAGTGTAGCTAGCCATCATCAGACAGTTTACGAAAAATAATATTTTTAATTACTAACACTTTTGATTAATATTCTGATTAGACAAGTTATAGCTGCACATTCGTTTTCTATGGCACGCCTACAATTTCATAGAAAATATTCACTCATTTCATGGAGAGACTCCTCTAAAATATATAAAAGTTTTAGCTACCTTATTATACGTGATTTAGCTGCATGAACTATTAAAATACAATTTTAATGAGAATCAAAATTGAGAAGATTTAAAAAACAAAGCAGTGGAATTAGCTGTCACAAATAATTTATATATAAAATTGACAAATTCCTATTACGGAAATTATACTACATTAAATATCATTTATGGCTCAAAAGATATAGTTTTTTAATACAGAATATTTTTTAAAATTTCAATTAAGTTAAGCATAAAATTAACTTAAATATATAGCTACACTTTAAATAGCTTTATAAAATTCTGAAATGATTACCAATCTAAATCACAGCGCCACATTTTCTTCTTGACTTTTATCATCATCAGGGTTGGAGAATCTGAAAGAAAAACAAATTAGTAAAAAGCTTCCATTTCTTGCCTTCATAACTTAACAACTGAATAAAGAACAACATCTAGCTAAAGAACAACATCTAGCTGAAGAACAACATCTAGCTGAAGAACAACATCTAGCTGAAGAACAACATCTAGCTGAAGAACAACATCTAGCTAAAGAACAACATCTAGCTGAAGAACAACATCTAGCTAAAGAACAACATCTAGCTGAAGAACAACATCTAGCTAAAGAACAACATCTAGCTGAAGAACAACATCTAGCTGAAGAACAACATCTAGCTGAAGAACAACATCTTGCTGAAAAACAACATCTAGCTGAAGAACAACATCTAGCTGAAGAACAACATCTAGCTGAAGAACAACATCTAGCTGAAGAACAACATCTTGCTGAAAAACAACATCTAGCTGAAGAACAACATCTAGCTGAAGAACAACATCTAGCTGAAGAACAACATCTAGCTGAAGAACAACATCTAGCTAAAGAACAACATCTTGCTGAAAAACAACATCTAGCTAAAGAACAACATCTAGCTAAAGAACAACATCTAGCTGAAGAACAACATCTAGCTAAAGAACAACATCTAGCTAAAGAACAACATCTAGGTAAAGAACAACATCTAGCTAAAGAACAACATCTAGCTAATCAAAACTTCTTCACACAAGAATAAACAAGAAATATAAACACAGAAAAAATGGGGGGAATATACAGTTCTCGAAAAATAGGTGCTAAAATCAGACTTAAAAATTTCGGTTTGACCTATCAAGAGTCAAGACATTTCATAACGCCCACTTTCCGAGTACTGAGAGTGTCCCAGTACTGCAGCCTTTACCAAGATAGCATAGGTATTTATAATAGAATCTGTATCCAAAATATTTGAGAAAGTAAACAGAATACTAGCTACTAGGGTATGTTCTGAGATGTCGAACTGTTTCACAATTTGATCATAAAAGAAATATTACTACAATTTATAACTATATTTTTTTCTTCTTCAATGATCGAAAATGTGAAACAGTTCAATATCACAGAACTTACTCTATCACCCACGCACCTTTCCTTGGAGGACTTGACAGCATTTTCCAGTGTACTGAGGCCTTGTTTAAGGTCATTCAGAGTGTCCTTCAAACCACTCATGTACGTCTCGTCAAAGGACTTCTCATGGCTCACGTTAATTAGGTCAGAGTAAGAGTCTCCATTGCAGTCATCTGCAGTGAATCCCTCCAGGGGGGGAGGGGTGGATGAAGAGAGAGGGCAATCCTGGGGAGGAAGGTAAAGTGAAATAGAATTGAAGAAAAGCTAGGAAAATGGGCAAGTTATTCGAAAGTATATAAAATTCGGTTTGAACGGCCGGATCAAACAATTAAAAAAGTAGATAAACAAATTCTCAAAATAAGTTACGATAATAAAGGAAGTATATTAGGTATTTCACTTTCTCAGACTCTTGTTTGTCTTTGACTGCATTTCTGATGATTATTATACTACAGAGAAAGCTAAAAATATGGTATAGCTAGTTTATGACATAGAGACTGACAGGATGCTGGCATTCATTCAACCAGTTGAAATGATGGTCATAGACAGTACAGATGGCAGATGCTATCCAACCTTGAGTGTTATCCTAACAACATTAGTATCTCCGTAAAAATCATATTTAAAATTTAAAAAAACATCGATGAAGATTATAACATGTAAAGCTGTTTGACATTCTTAGCATAACGGAAAATCAGAAATACGTCGAATTCTTCAGATATAGACCTGCATGTTGCTATTCCAAGCCTAATTCATCATGAGATAGGCGGAATAATACTTCTGATAGAAACAGATGTAAGCATATTTCCAGTTCCTTCGGGTTGAATTGTACTAATGACACCTCAGGCAATGTGAATCGTAGTCAAGAAGATTTATCAACTGCCTAGCTAGTTCCACATATAAATTAATCTATAAAATCTTTTAACCATATGACATTAGTTACCTTGCTCTGTTGCAGTGCCTCAGACAAAGCTGTTCTGAGTTCACAACTGCTGGCTAGGAGCATTTTGTTGTCAGCCCTCAACTCACTGACTTCAGAGGTAAGAGCATCCACTGTAGACGAAGAGGAAGAAAGAGCAGAGTCACTGGCAGAGAGCTGAAAGAGAGACGAGAAAATGGAGAACAAACTTATGATTCGAAACATGATAAACAGAATATTATAGATGTGATCTAACAAGTACTGGTGTAAAGGTCTGACTTAACAAGTGCTGATCAAAAGATCTAATTTAACAAGTAGCTACTGGCCTAAAGGTCTGATCTAACAAGTAAAGGCGTAAAGGTCTGATCTTACAAGTAAAGGCGTAAAGGTCTGATCTTACAAGTAAAGGCGTAAAGGTCTGATCTTACAAGTAAAGGCGTAAAGGTCTGATCTTACAAGTAAAGGCGTAAAGGTCTGATCTTACAAGTAAAGGTGTAAAGGTCTGATCTTACAAGTAAAGGCGTAAAGGTCTGATCTTACAAGTAGCGTAAAGGTCTGATCTAACAAGTAGCGTAAAGGTCTGATCTAACAAGTAGCTAGCTAGTATAAAAGTCTGATCTAACAAGTAGCGTAAAGGTCTGATCTAACAAGTAGCTAGTAGCATAAAGGTCTGATCTAACAAGTAGCGTAAAGGTCTGATCTAACAAGTAGCGTAAAGGTCTGATCTAACAAGTAGCTAGCTAAAATAAAGGTCTGATCTAACAAGTAGCGTAAAGGTCTGATCTAACAAGTAGCTAGTAGCGTAAAGGTCTGATCTAACAAGTAGCGTAAAGGTCTGATCTAACAAGTAGCTAGTAGCGTAAAGGTCTGATCTAACAAGTAGCATAAAGGTCTGATCTAACAAGTAGCATAAAGGTCTGATCTAACAAGTAGCATAAAGGTCTGATCTAACAAGTAGCTAGCTAGTAGCGTAAAGGTCTGATCTAACAAGTAGCATAAAGGTCTGATCTAACAAGTAGCGTAAAGATCTGATCTAACAAGTAGCGTAAAGGTCTGATCTAACAAGTAGCGTAAAGGTCTGATCTAACAAGTAGCGTAAAGATCTGATCTAACAAGTAGCGTAAAGGTCTGATCTAACAAGTAGCTAGTAGCGTAAAGGTCTGATCTAACAAGTAGCATAAAGGTCTGATTTAACAAGTAGCTAGCTAGTAGCGTAAAGGTCTGATCTAACAAGTAGCATAAAGGTTTGATCTAACAAGTAGCATAAAGGTCTGATCTAACAAGTAGCATAAAGGTTTGATCTAACAAGTAGCTAGCGTAAAGGTCTGATCTAACAAGTAGCGTAAAGGTCTGATCTAACAAGTAGCATAAAGGTCTGATCTAACAAGTAGCATAAAGGTCTGATCTGACAAGTAGCTAGTAGCATAAAGGTCTGATCTAACAAGTAGCATAAAGGTCTGATCTAACAAGTAGCTAGTAGCGTAAAGGTCTGATCTAACAAGTAGCTAGTAGCGTAAAGGTCTGATCTAACAAGTAGCTAGTAGCGTAAAGGTCTGATCTAACAAGTAGCATAAAGGTCTGATCTAACAAGTAGCTAGTAGCGTAAAGGTCTGATCTAACAAGTAGCATAAAGGTCTGATCTAACAAGTAGCGTAAAGGTTTGATCTAACAAGTAGCATAAAGGTCTGATCTAACAAGTAGCATAAAGGTCTGATCTAACAAGTAGCATAAAGGTCTGATCTAACAAGTAGCATAAAGGTCTGATCTAACAAGTAGCATAAAGGTCTGATCTAACAAGTAGCTAGTAGCGTAAAGGTCTGATCTAACAAGTAGCTAGTAGCGTAAAGGTCTGATCTAACAAGTAGCTAGTAGCGTAAAGGTCTGATCTAACAAGTAGCTAGTAGCATAAAGGTCTGATCTAACAAGTAGCATAAAGGTCTGATCTAACAAGTAGCTAGTAGCGTAAAGGTCTGATCTAACAAGTAGCATAAAGATCTGATCTAACAAGTAGCTAGTAGCGTAAAGGTCTGATCTAACAAGTAGCATAAAGGTCTGATCTAACAAGTAACATAAAGGTCTGATCTAACAAGTAGCATAAAGGTCTGATCTAACAAGTAGCATAAAGGTCTGATCTAACAAGTAGCATAAAGGTCTGATCTAACAAGTAGCATAAAGGTCTGATCTAACAAGTAGCATAAAGGTCTGATCTAACAAGTAGCTAGTAGCGTAAAGGTCTGATATAACAAGTAGCTAGTAGCGTAAAGGTCTGATCTAACAAGTAGCATAAAGGTCTGATCTAACAAGTAGCTAGTAGCATAAAAGTCTGATCTAACAAGTAGCTAGTAGCGTAAAGGTCTGATCTAACAAGTAGCATAAAGGTCTGATCTAACAAGTAGCTAGTAGCGTAAAGGTCTGATCTAACAAGTAGCATAAAGTTCTGATCTAACAAGTAGCATAAAGGTCCGATCTAACAAGTAGCTAGTAGCGTAAAGGTCTGATCTAACAAGTAGCATAAAGGTCTGATCTAACAAGTAGCTAGCTAGTATAAAGGTCTGATCTAACAAGTAGCATAAAGGTCTGATCTAACAAGTAGCTAGTAGCATAAAGGTCTGATCTAACAAGTAGCATAAAGGTCTGATCTAACAAGTAGCTAGTAGCCTAAAGGTCTGATCTAACAAGTAGCTAGTAGCGTAAAGGTCTGATCTAACAAGTAGCATAAAGGTCTGATCTAACAAGTAGCTAGTAGCGTAAAGGTCTGATCTAACAAGTAGCATAAAGGTCTGATCTAACAAGTAGCGTAAAGGTTTGATCTAACAAGTAGCGTAAAGGTCTGATCTAACAAGTAGCATAAAGGTGTGATCTAACAAGTAGCTAGTAGCGTAAAGGTCTGATCTAACAAGTAGCATAAAGGTCTGATCTAACAAGTAGCGTAAAGGTTTGATCTAACAAGTAGCATAAAGGTCTGATCTAACAAGTAGCATAAAGGTCTGATCTAACAAGTAGCATAAAGGTCTGATCTAACAAGTAGCATAAAGGTCTGATCTAACAAGTAGCATAAAGGTCTGATCTAACAAGTAGCTAGTAGCGTAAAGGTCTGATCTAACAAGTAGCTAGTAGCGTAAAGGTCTGATCTAACAAGTAGCTAGTAGCGTAAAGGTCTGATCTAACAAGTAGCTAGTAGCATAAAGGTCTGATCTAACAAGTAGCATAAAGGTCTGATCTAACAAGTAGCTAGTAGCGTAAAGGTCTGATCAAACAAGTAGCATAAAGGTCTGATCTAACAAGTAACATAAAGGTCTGATCTAACAAGTAGCATAAAGGTCTGATCTAACAAGTAGCATAAAGGTCTGATCTAACAAGTAGCATAAAGGTCTGATCTAACAAGTAGCATAAAGGTCTGATCTAACAAGTAGCTAGTAGCGTAAAGGTCTGATATAACAAGTAGCTAGTAGCGTAAAAGTCTGATCTAACAAGTAGCATAAAGGTCTGATCTAACAAGTAGCTAGTAGCATAAAAGTCTGATCTAACAAGTAGCTAGTAGCGTAAAGGTCTGATCTAACAAGTAGCATAAAGGTCTGATCTAACAAGTAGTGTAAAGGTCTGATCTAACAAGTAGCATAAAGGTCTGATCTAACAAGTAGCTAGTAGCGTAAAGGTCTGATCTAACAAGTAGCATAAAGTTCTGATCTAACAAGTAGCATAAAGGTCCGATCTAACAAGTAGCTAGTAGCGTAAAGGTCTGATCTAACAAGTAGCATAAAGGTCTGATCTAACAAGTAGCTAGCTAGTATAAAGGTCTGATCTAACAAGTAGCATAAAGGTCTGATCTAACAAGTAGCTAGTAGCATAAAGGTCTGATCTAACAAGTAGCATAAAGGTCTGATTTAACAAGTAGCTAGTAGCATAAAGATCTGATCTAACAAGTAGCTAGTAGCGTAAAAGTCTGATCTAACAAGTAGCATAAAGGTCTGATCTAACAAGTAGCTAGTAGCATAAAGGTCTGATCTAACAAGTAGCATAAAGGTCTGATCTAACAAGTAGCTAGCTAGTAGCATAAAGGTCTGATCTAACAAGTAGCTAGCTAGTAGCATAAAGGTCTGATCTAACAAGTAGCATAAAGGTCTGATCTAACAAGTAGCTAGTAGCATAAAGGTCTGATCTAACAAGTAGCATAAAGGTCTGATCTAACAAGTAGCTAGTAGCATAAAGGTCTGATCTAACAAGTAGCATAAAGGTCTGATCTAACAAGTAGCTAGCTAGTAGCATAAAGGTCTGATCTAACAAGTAGCTAGCTAGTAGCATAAAGGTCTGATCTAACAAGTAGCATAAAGGTCTGATCTAACAAGTAGCTAGTAGCATAAAGATCTGATCTAACAAGTAGCTAGTAGCGTAAAGGTCTGATCTAACAAGTAGCATAAAGGTCTGATCTAACAAGTAGCTAGTAGCGTAAAGGTCTGATCTAACAAGTAGCATAAAGGTCTGATCTAACAAGTAGCTAGTAGCATAAAGGTCTGATCTAACAAGTAGCTAGTAGCATAAAGGTCTGATCTAACAAGTAGCTAGTAGCGTAAAGGTCTGATCTAACAAGTAGCGTAAAGGTCTGATCTAACAAGTAGCTAGTAGCATAAAGGTCTGATCTAACTAGTAGCTAGTAGCATAAAGGTCTGATCTAACAAGTAGCATAAAGGTCTGATCTAACAAGTAGCTAGCTAGTAGCATAAAGGTCTGATCTAACAAGTAGCTAGCTAGTAGCATAAAGGTCTGATCTAACAAGTAGCTAGCTAGTAGCATAAAGGTCTGATCTAACAAGTAGCTAGCTAGTAGCGTAAAGGTCTGATCTAACAAGTAGCGTAAAGGTCTGATCTAACAAGTAGCTAGCTAGTAGCATAAAGGTCTGATCTAACAAGTAGCGTAAAGGTCTGATCTAACTAGTAGCTAGTAGTATAAAGGTCTGATCTAACAAGTAGCGTAAAGGTCTGATCTAACTAGTAGCTAGTAGCATAAAGGTCTGATCTAACAAGTAGCTATTTGCGTGAAGGTCTGATCTAACTAGTAGTGGTGTCTCACCTTCTGTCTAAGGGCTGCTATCTCCCCCCTCAGTCTATCAATCGACTCCTGCAGTTCTTGCGTCTGCTGCAGGTGGAGAGCTTTGCAGGAGGTGAGAGAGGAGAGGGAGGAGTTGAGAGATGACTCCGCACTCTGAGGAGAAAAACAAATAAGAGTAGAGAAGAATTTATTTATAAGCCAGAAAGCTAGATGATAATGGTAAGATAATTACTGAACGTCTAATAGAGTAAAGGGTCTATCTAACATAAGGAGTCTATGACTCTATATTGTTGCACCCAGTAGATTCATTACTCATGGATATTGAGCTTGAGTGAGAGTAATTATTGGTGAGTAAAACGTCCAAGTAGCTAGTAGATAAATCCATCACCATATAACTAGCTATTAAGACTGAGGAAAACTATAAAATGTAGGTTTACTTCTATTGCTGTTCAATAGAAGAGAAGTAGCTTCAAGTAGAAAAAAATAGCAACAAATAACCACCTCTTCCACAATATAAAGTAGCTTTCACACCGACCTGTAACTTCTGCAGACAGGTTCTTTTCTCCTCTACCTCATTCTTCAATTCCTTCTGGACTTCTTTCAGCTGAATAGTGATGTCACTTTTAGTAGTCTCTAATTGCTGTTGCTTCTTCAGCAACTCCTCGTTCAGGTGCTCCACTAGTGCTCCCAGTTTCTGCTCCTCTTCCTGTTTGGTCTGCAGTTCAGTGTGCAGCTGTCGCTCCTCTTTGCCCAAAGCTTCAAGCTGCAGAGTCTGAGAATCTAACTTCTGCTGGAGAGAAGCATTGGAGTCTCTTAGCAATAACAGCTGAGGGGGAGAAGTAGAGGCAATTAGAAAAAGTAATCTATAAAATCACTATTGCGTCGACCGAGGTATTCCATCGTACTCAGAGTATCGGGGTAATTATTCTCACCAGTTTTTCAACAGTTAAGTAGTATATATTTCGGGAAACCGATTACACCATTAAAAAGATCGCGATTTTTTTCTAGAAAAATAGTAACTTTCATTCATTTTTGTTAGATAAAAGTATGAAACAATTTAGAGTAAACAGTAGAGGGGTTTTTTCACTCTATAGCTAAAAACTATTTCAGATTTTACTAAAATCGCGCAACTTTATGACTGGGTTGGACAATAAGGTTAGGTAGTGCGTTGAAATCTCAAATATGAAAAAGTGCATGGGGTAATTAATTGCACACATCATACAGCAATTAATTTCAGTTTCCTTAGAGATAATCAATGCATTATATGTATAAATGTTGAAAGTTCAGTTCATTAATACATCACATTAGTTAAAATACATGTTCTGAGCAATCAGATATGTTTACTGTTGTAGCTATTTGAAAACGTTTGGTTTTACATTTGAGGTTTACCGTCTGCAATCCATTGAGTTCGACCCTGTAAGGTTTTGAGTTAAGTTGTCTGTAGTACATATGTCAAGCGCATTTGACTGACCGGTTGACAGACGTTTCGTCTACAGGACTTTTCGTCGACAGGACTTTTAGTCAACAAGACGTTTCATCGACAAATTTTTATAAAGGAGATATTAACACACTCTTATGTTACAAAACATGTACTTTAACATAATAATGGTGTATCAAATGATAAAATTACAAAATAGTATAATGGTAAGGAGGAAAAATATTAAATAAATTTAATCGTTTTTCTACTTTAATACTAAACCAGAACTAAACAATGATAACCAATTATTTCAAAGTGATTTGTGAAATTATATATGCACGACAAAGCTAAAAAAAAAAACATCAAATAATAATGAAATTTAAATGACTAAACCACACACAAAGAGCATTCTTAAATTTAATTCTTTGTCTATAAGTATCCTCGTATCACAACTGCCTATTAGTATCTTGCGGTGTTGGCTTACGTAGAGGTGTCTTTGATTATTAGGTAATTATAATATATTAATTCTACAATGTTATGCAATAAATTAATATTTTTCTTAGAGCCGGGAGAGGATTTTTATATTTTTTTATTCTTACAGGATCAAAATTTGAAAATGGGATATCGTTCGATTACTCTGAACATTTTCTATTTTAAAGCCAACTAGGTTTCAAAGAATCACTTTTTGGTATAACAATAACCTAAGTATCGATAAACATTCAACGGCGAGTTTTTGTATAAAAGATCTTGAATTTCAATCTAGGATTACCACTCAATTACAGAAACACGCAGTAGTCGAACAGTGGGCATTTATCGACTGAAAGTGACTTGTCAATTACAAATCCGACGATATAAATCTTATGAAACGTAAATTATTGAGAGGAAATTGTTTTACATTTTTAAAATCACAAACGTAACTCGACCCAAAATTATTAAATTACTTTAAAATAATTTGTTATTTTTGAATAGTTTGGTTTAGTATTAAAGTAGAAAAATGATAGAAATATATTTAATAGTTTTCGTCCTTACCATTATTCTATTTCGTAATTTGATCTTTCGATACATTATTCTGTTAAAGTACATGTTTTGTAACATTAGAGTGTGTCAATATCCATTTTACGAAAATTTGTTGACGAAACGTCCTGTCGACGAAATGCCTGTTGACGAAACGTCTACACACCAACTGATCTGCATTATTGCTGCGAAATCTATTGATCAATCGATAGAGCAATCATCAATTGATTGCTGTGCGTTCGAATGACATAAATATTTTGAAACATCTAATTGGTACATTTCATTGGGTAACTATCAATTGATTGCTGCTTGTTTGAATGATGCACTCCGCAAGTACACTCAATGACTAGGCAGCGCGTGAAACTGCCCCGATCTGCTATGACACTGCCATGAATCTGTCCCGACATGATATGCTGCTGTCGTGAATTTGCCCCGATCTGCTATGCTACTATGCTGCTGCCGTGAATCTGCTATGACACTTCAGTGAATTTGCCCTGATCTGCTATGCTACTACCATGAATCTGTCCCGATCTGCTATGACAGTGACAGTGCCTTAAATCTGCCCTGACCTGATATGTTACTGTCGCGAATCTGCCCCGATCTGCAATGACACTGCAGTGAATCTGACCCGATCTGCAATGCTGCTGCCCCGATCTGCTATGACATTGCCGTGAATCTTTGTGTGGCCAAGAAAAGAGGAGGTGACACCAGAACAAGCAGACCATCAGGGATATAGTAAGAATAAATGTCTGATTTTTGATAAAGAAATGTCTTGAATGGAGATATTTGTGTTGATTCTTTTGGTTAAAATGAAAATGGTTCATAAAAAATATAATAATTAATTCAATTCAATCTATTAACAAATTAATCTCTGGTTTTTAAGAGTAATTTTGGGGGTTAATAATCTTCAGGGGCCAATGCATGCTCTGGTTATTGCAAATAGCTTATAGTCATTAAACATATGTATTATTGATTTAAATATTTATTCATGATTGCATCGCACTTTGGGGCAAATATTGCAATGCAATTATTTATCTCTTAAGTGCGAGGCAATTAGCCCAATTCTCAGTAATAGTCAATCGAATAGTTTTTTATTAATAAATATCGAACCGATAACGATAAAAGGTTGAAATTTGGTACACATCATTATCAAAGTGGTATCTTAAGATGGTGTAAGTATTGAGTTTCTACCTTGCTTGGTTTTTATGCTAGATCAAAGTTTGCGGGAAAGGGCGATGGAATACACCGGTCGATGTTTTTTCCAATATTTTATTCAAATTATAAATTGCCTATTAGCTAAACACAGTATAGTATAGCTATTTGTATAGATAATGTCAGCTAACTAGTTAATTTACGAAATAAAAATAAAGCATAGATAAAACAATATATAAATAACTAACTACTTCGCAGTAGCTCTAAGTGAGGTAAATCATTTTATTTTTTAATTGATATATTTTACGGACTCAATCTGAGCTGTTGAACTTGAGTGATCATTAATTCTAAATCACTACCCACTTGGTTATTAATTAAACTATTGTGAAGAAAATAAGGAGATATTTTGCTGTGTTGGGTTGGGTAGATGAATTAAAACCTTAATATTTTAGTTTAATTTTGACCTAACTAGCCAAAGCTTACTAAAGATATCTAGCTACTAGCTCTAAGGCGCGCTTCACAGTTGTGTGTTCACAGATCTTCTTAAAATGTGTTCACGAATGTGTTTTTTCATCGCTGAAGGGAAAAATCATATTAAAAAAGTAAATAAACTACTTATTGATGCGGAAAAGCTTCTCCGTGAATGCAGTCACTTATCAAGGAATGTGACGAGAGGATACACAAGCACCAGTGGGCTGCATTCACAGATGTAAGAGGAAAAGGAAGAGCCCGGAGAGGTGATAGTGAATGAGCATAACCCTAGTAGCTGCTATCCCATAAAATTTCAAGTAGTGTTAAGAAATGATAAACATGGTAAAAATGAACAAAAGACGATTTTGGGGTTAGAGGGATGACTAACTAACAAGTTTTAGGTCTAATTTGTATATACTAATTACATAATTCAATAATTCTCGCTCTATCAACCACCTATTTCTAAATTAAAAGTTCAACCCACCTCCTTGTGAAGAGACACAGCCTCTCTCTTCAGCATCTCTTCATTTTGTTGACTCTCCTTCAGCTTCAGAGACACTGAAGAGAGATCAGACTTCAGCAGAGTGACTTGCTCATTGAGTTGCACTGACACCTCTTCACTCTTCACAATCTTCTCTCTTAACTCTGCAAGCAATAACAAATAATGACATAATATCTTCAATAGAATAGAAATTAGCGAAAAAGAACTATTGAAAGATTTGCGTTTCTTTTTGTTAGCTATAGCTAGCTATCAGATAAAAATTTACTTTCTATTAGTTTTTGAGGGAAGAGCATAGCTATGTTTTTAGCTACTGTCAGGGCAGATCTTTGAAACTTTTAACTATTTTCTTCTAAATGTTGGAAAGAATAGTAGAATATACCCACGTCGCAGCTTTCTTGGAGGGTGTGTACCCAGGGGTTCCATTTTTTATTTCCTATAGCAAACTATGGAGTTCTTGTTGAGTAACTAGCTAGCTAGAGGGCATTGGAACACCATTGAGGTATACACCACCAGGGAAAGCTGAAACGTCTTTATATTCAACTTAATTGTATTCTAACACTCAACATCTAGATCACTGAAAGTATAATTTTAGAAAAAATAATTCAAATATCAAAAATCTACCCAGACAATATGAACAATAGCTGGCTATGCTCTTTCATGCATCACTAAAATTAAGTTAAGTTGATGAAATACAGATTAAGTTAAAAGTCAAATGATCCCCAAGAAGAAGTAGAGCAATCATAGCCCAAAAATTGTCTGGCACGATCTGAAGAGCCTGCACTCAAAACACCAATCGGGCCCAAAATCTCGACCTTAACCTACTCCCAGCAAGGAGACTCCAGCCTGACCAGTAACCAGTCGCTCACACAGAACATATATCACACTGAGTCAGGCGGACATCACTCTTGTGAGGCGGACGCTCATACCACAGTGCCATTGAGCCTAGTTAATGAGCTGGACTTCGTCTTCTATAATAATACTTACCTAATGTTCTGTTTTGTTATAGATTTCATCGAGCACTTACCTTCAGCTCCTCGGCATTCCCTCTGTCGCAATGCTATTTCTTTTTGCTGCAGTTGCAATTGTTCTTCTAGCTCCTCTTTCTTAGATGTTAGGTTAGTGACCTGTGCTCTTAGAGACACCTCAGTGGATTGCCTCTCACCAAGAGAGATCTCCTGCTCTGTTATTCTGTGGTCAGAGCATAGTGCTTTATTTATTAAAATGGAAGTCATACTTACACAAGCATGGAAAATATATTTGAAAATATCAATAAATAACATAATTTCAAACTTTATCGCAGTTAGCTAGTAACTGATATGAAAAAGTATGGTGCTAAGAGCCTGAAGTGCAAGTAGCTACAAAATGTTATATTGAATATTATGTAAGTTAGCTAATATTTTTATCTTTGAACAAACCTGTTATTCAGCTCAGTAATCTTCTTCTTCAGAAGATCTTCTCCCTTTTCAAAATCTGTCCTTAGTCTCCCCACGTCTTTCTCCGCTTCTTTCCTCCCATTCATGTGTTCATGAAGCTTTCTAGTGAGAAGAGTGACATTTGATTCGCATCTCTTCTGCTTAGCAGTTGTCTCTGCAAGCGTTTCAGCGAACTTATTTTTTTCAGTCTCATGATCTGCAATATCTTTTTGGGATTCCTCCAACTGCCTTTGAAGTGAAGTAATTTGTGATTCACAAGTCGATAAAGATTTCTCGTAATTTTTAACCTTTGAACGATATTCAGAGAGTTTATCTTCTAAACTTGTGAGCTGGTTTTGCAATTCAGAACATTTCTGACAATCATCTCCAGACAAACACAACTTCAAATGCGTTTTCCTTAATTCTTCTAAACTCATAACCAAAATATCAGGAGCTACACTAATAAGACCATCACCAATTTGTACTCGGGACGAGACTTCACTGAATAACCTAGAAATAGTCTGATCGTGTTGGTAAGCAGATGCAACATTATCGACAGTTGAAGTCTGACACAATGTCTTGTAAACATCTTTTGAAACACTAGGTGACACACCACTAGGACCAGGATCACGCTGAGGAATCTGATCAACATACTCTTGTAAGCTCAAATAGTTAGCCTTCCACTTGTCCCTCTCTTCAGTCATCTCTTCTAAATCACTTGCCAAACAAGGAGCAGAGTCAACACTCTCTTCAGATTTCTGTTTGACAAGGAAGTCATTAATCTTCTTTTGCTCATCTTCTAATTTAGTACATTTACACGATATTTGCTGATTGCTAGACTGTAAAGTGTGCAGCTCTAGCAGTAGTGACTTTGATCGCTCTTCTTCTCTTTGGAGCTTCTCTTGAATGTCGTGATAAATCTCATCATTAACATCCATGTCACCAGTACTCACTTCTTGGGCTGCACTATTATTGGGTTTGTACTTATTTAAAGTAATATTGGAATGCATTTCTTCTACACTATTCACCTGTTCGTTCACCAATTTGTCCAACTCTACTTGCAATAAATTATTTTTTGAAACCAGTTCATTCTTCTCCTTATCGAACTGAATTCTATTAAGTTCTATCTTCTGTTCAATTGACTTTTTCAGCTTACTCTCTTTATGCAAACATTCTTTTATAAAATTGATCTCCTTCTTCATATTTCTTTCAGAATCTACCTTTTCTTGCAACTTTGATGTGAATTTTTCAATATTCGTTTCCAAGTCAAAAATCTTCTTAGCATTTTCCTCAGCTTCTCTTCTGAGCAAAGAATTTTCATGATTTAATTCTTCAACAGCATTTTCTTTTCTGGTAATAATTTCTTTGAATTCCAGAAGATTGTTGTTGAATTTCTCAATTACATCATCTCGCAGTGCAAGTTCTTTAGCAAGCGATTCCTTCTGAACATTTAGTAAGTTTATAGCTTTGGAAGCCTCAATCAGTCTCCCTTCATTAATATCATCTTCAGGAGTGATAGGTTCACTTGCAAGTGGTTTTTCAGTAACTAGACTCATTGCCTCAAGCTTCGTTAATTTTGCCTTCATGGCTTCAGATTGCCTGAATGAAGCCTCTTCCTGAGCTCTAAGCTTACTGATAGTAACATCTTTAGTAAGGATCTCTTGTTTCATTTTATATAGGGCTGTAGACAGCTTATCAACATCAGTCCGCACCTTGAGGGTAGTTTTCTCCACATCTTCTTTTTCAGACACTATGGCATGGTACTCCAGCTCCATCTTTATATGCTCTTCTCGTAACTTTTTAAGGGAAGTTTCGGAATTGACGAGTATCTTTTTAGTTGAGTTGTGTAAAACATTTTTCTCATTCAACTGGTTGATAAGTCCATCCATTTTGATATTTTTCTCAATAAGAGCTTCCTCTGAAACCACAGCTTTCTTATGCAATTCTTTCAATTCAGACTCGCACTTTACAAGTCTTCGATTCTTGTATGAAAGCTTCTCCTCCATTTCATCTATGCATCTCTCAGAGTCCATCAAATCAGCTCTTAGTTTTTTCAACTCCTCAGTCATGATCTCATTATCTTTATGCATTTTCTGAGCCTGCACACCAGTTGAAGAACTTCCTACATTATTCAAATTTGATTTGATTTTCTCCTCATAGAGATTGAAGTCTGTTTGCAATGATTCTAACTTCACTATGAGAGAATTTCTGTCCCTAACCGCATTGGATCTACACTCCTGCAATTCAAATGTCAAACTATCGACCTGATCAGCTAAAGTGCTTTTCTCTGCCTCAACTGATATTGTCTCCTCTTTCAGTTGTCTGATATCTTCCTGAAGAGTTTTCTTGCTCTCTTGAGAAGCACTAAGTTGTTCTTTGAGCCAACTGAGCCATTTTTGAACCCCTTCCAGCTCATTAGCTAGTCCTTCATTTCTAGTAACCAAGTCTATCCTCTCCAGCATGTACTGACCTTTGTCTTCATTCAGTCTTTGAACAGATGAAAGCAAACGATTGACTTCTTCATCTTTGTCACTGATATCTTTGGCATATTGGTCAATGTTCTCCTCATAATTTAGGCACCTACTAGTTAGATTGTTCACAGATGACTCCAATTGTTTATTTTTGTCACAGGATTGTTTGAATGATAACTTCAAGTTGCTATTTTCATTTGTCAAAAATTCAATATTTCTACTATCATCATCACTACTTTTCTGTAGTTCTGAACATTTAGTGCTATAGAGATTGATTGAGATTTCATTTTCAGATACTTTTTCTTTCAATGTTTGAATCTCTTCCCTCAATTCAGCATTTTTCAAATCTGCAACATTTAATTTTCCTTCTAAATCTGTTTTACTTAACATTACTTCATATGACTTTCTTTGGTCAACTTCATTCACCTCAGCTTTAAGTTTTTCCACATTTTCTATAAGGTTTTCTTTCTCTTTCATGGTACACTCAAGCTGACGAGACAATCTGTGAACCTGAATCTCCAGATCTTCCTTTTCAGAGGTCAGGTCACGCACTTTTGATTCATAATCGTGTATCTCAGGAAATTTAGACCAATCTGTGCCCTGCTTACTTGTATCACAAAAATTTAAATTACTACCAAAATGTCCAGATATCAACTGATTTATTCTAAAGTATTCACTTTCATAACTACTCAGATCTGATAAATTGGAAACTAATGAAGAAGTATCAGAGCCTGGGATATCTTTGACAGTGTGGAAAGGACTCCGCTTCATCTGATCATACTTATTAAGACTGAAAGTACTATTTCCACTCTGACTAGATGATATGCTGCCTTCTTCCAAGGATTTAATTTTATTCAATTTAGAATGTGAGGAAAGAACATTTACTTCATTTTGCTCACTACTTTTTGATCTTGTTACTCCCTTTTTCTTACGCTTTTGTCCTCCCTTCTTCTCAGAATTCCCTCCATTGTCCGTATCAGATATGTATGATTTAGTTTCAGTAACAGTACTGACATAACTGGAAGGATACTGGAACACTTTCTTCCACTCCTCAACAGGTCCTGTATCATTCACCTTGACAGGCACAGGAATAAGTTTGAATGTTCCTAAATGTTTTGTCCCATTTGACGTAGATATTTTACCGGGTCTGCAATGGAAACTGTTGATGCTGCAGAGACTCTCTGAAGATGAGAGAACTTTACTCACGTACAGAGAAGAAGTTTGAAAAGGAGAGAATTTCTGTTGAGGGGAAGAAATGAGAAGTTAACTAATTTCAAAATAAAAGAGATATGTTGCTAGTTGTCAGTTTTATAGCTAGCTAAATATAAATATAATAATGATTAATTCATCATAGCTACATTTGTCCAGTAAAAATTTAAAATAAGCATCAGCTCAAGAAATTTATCCTATATTATTTTTCATAGGCTAGCTACTCAGTTTTAGGAAATATATATGATCACAAGAACAATAAAGAGTTGGAGCTTTTTATGACAAGTAAACAGTACATAAGAGATTTTTTAAGTAAAAACTAAGTAGCTAGCTACTAGCTACAACAAAATTGTGATGTCAGGTACAAAAATGCTACAATAAAAAATATACCTGTGAGGTTGTATCAACTTTTGATGAGGAGTCTGTCTCTGAGAATATAGAGTCCTTTTCCATAGCTGATCTATATTGTGGGAGACTACCTGAAATAAAGAACATAAAACAATGCTTAGGTCACTAACTTTTACTTTAAATTAGTTAGTTGATGATAGCTAGAATGAGCTGAAACAAAACTAAAATCAATTACTGGCTACATTTAGTGTGAAACGTAGAAGTTAGCTAGTAGATGGATCATGGCTACATAGTTATTATAATTATACATCAATTTTATTTAGTCAATTTCAATCAACTTCTAGACTTGAATATAAATAGCTAGCTTTTAGTTTTAAAATAAAATAAAAATAAAACTACAATAAATTTCATTTGAACAAAGAAATAATGATGAACTGACCTGAGAGGGAATTGTAATCAATCAAGTGATTGCTGAGAGGCCATAGTAAGAGAGAGGAAGACTTCCTTGCACCCAATGGGTTTGAGACTAAGGTCCTGGATACTGAAATAGATGAGTTTATTACTAGCTAATTAGCAAATAAAGTGTATTGAACCTTTAATAGAAGGAGTAGCTAGTAGCTAAGACAAAAAATTATTTTGAAGGAGGGTACGACATGTTGTTAATCATTTTAAATGAATGTTAGTCACTATTTAGGTATTTATTTCTAAAACAAAAAAAAAATCTAATTTTTAATAGCTTTTAATGACTAAATAGGAAATATTTCATCTTATATTATTCAATAAACTTGACTGCAGTGAGTCAGTGACTAAATTGGTTAATTAGTCAACTGAAGTTGATATTTCATACGAAGTATATAATTATAACTCAATGAGTCATAAAAAAGTCTTTATAACCTAATAATAATATATAGCTAGCTAGCTTAAATATAGTTACAAATTTACAATCAAACAACAAATACCAAGACAATAATACAATGCAATTTTGTGAGAGCTCATAACTTCATAAGAATGTTAAAACTATTTTATTGGGTAAAGTTAGTATTCTTTTTAAGAATTTTGAATCGGATCAAGTGAAATAACAAAGTAATTAACTGCCAACTTACTATGATTCAGCACATCTGTTGAGAAAGCAAAATGATATCCTAAAGAGTAATATATTGTACTATCAAGAAATGGTAATGACCAAAGATCTAAACTAGAATCATCTTTGAAAAATGTAACCATTGAATAATCTGAAAAAGGAATCATAATATTTAGAATGAATCCTGGTAATTTCCTAGATGATGACAGCCCAGTCATTATCTACAAAACTTGTGTAGATTACCAGCTTCTTAGTTAATGACAATGCAATATACTAGCTTCCTTTTTAACGACAGCCTTTTTTTATACATTATTAAAACTTCAAGAAAATGACAGGCTTTCTATACCATGTTACGACAGTGACGACACTATACTATATCTTTACAAAAGTAGCTTAAAAAGTCCCTATGAAATTTCTCTTCAAAATGACTAATCAAACTTGTGAAAATTACTTCAATTGAATACTCCAATTTAGAAATCTTAATGAAGAAGATAAGGCTCTGAAATTCTCAATGGACTATGGAATTCTTGCAAATCCTACATGCAATAGCAAAAAAATGCAAGGCAAATGGTTTTGGTGTTGCTACAGAAGAAGTGTTTTAACCTAAACTTGTATGAAAATTATAATACTATATAAAAGGCTGTCATTAACTAGGAAGATGGTATGGAAGGCTGCTATTATCAAGGATGCTGGTAGATTACCAGTTTCCTAGATGATGACAGGGCTGTCATTATCTATCTAGGAATTTAACTAGATCCTAAATTTAGTTATATAAAGTCCATCAATTCCAAATGAATTTGCTTCAAGAAATTTCCTTTATTAGAACTAATTATTTACTAATCACTAGTAATTAGACATGACACAGAGCCCAGAGGCAGATTGTATTTATTTAGACAAAACAAAAAGTCAAAAATATGTATAACAATATTTTAGTAAATTTACACTTTGAAACACTTTCAGTTCAATTTATATCAATTTCACCTCATCATTTTATAATTTCTTTGGGAGAGAAATTGAGAAAGAGGAAAAACTCATCAAGTAAGAGGTTGGATTATCTTGAAAGAATTTACAATACTGAATAGTGTCAACTGGGGTATTCCATCGTACTCAGATTATCAGGGTAATTAATCTCACCTGTTTATTAACATTGAAGGAGTATTAATTTCGGAAAACTGATTACACCATTAAAAAGATCGTGATTTCTTTTATAAATATAATAACTCATTCATTTTCATTAGATGAAAGTATAAAATAATTTAGAGTGAACAGTAGAGTGCTTTTTTTCACCCTATAAAAAAATTATTTCAGATGTTACTAAACTCCGACAACTTTAACACTGGGTTGGATAATTATGTTTGAAATCCCACCTAAATTTACATAGACACAGTAAAATGTGCCATCAAAATGAAATATAAACAGTCTAAAAAAATATGCACTATTACGGTAGTTATAGCCTGACATGGTAGTGCATTGAATTGCCCCAAATACGAAAAAGTGCATGGGGTAAATAATTGCACACATCATGGGGTAATGAATTTTCAGTTTCCTTGGAGATAATCAATGCATTTATATGAGATTATATGTATAAATGTTGAAAGGTCAGCTCATTATTACGTCGCATTAGTTAAAATACATCTGCCCCGATCTGCTATGCTACTGCCTTGAATCTGCCCTGGACTGCTATGACTCTGCTGTGAATCTGCCCCGAACTGCTATGAAAATGCCATGAATCTGCCCCAAACTGCCGTGAATCTACCCCAAACTGCCGTGAATCTACCCCGAACTGCCGTGAATCAACCAAGAACTGCTATGACCCTGCCACAAACTGCCACGACGCTGCCCTGAATCTGCTACAAACTGCCGTGAATCTACCTCAAACTGCGGTGAATTTGCCCAAACTGCTGTGAACCGGCCCCGAACTGCTGTGAATCTACCCCGAACTGCCGTGAATCTACCCCAAACTGCCATGAATCTACCCCGAACTGCCATGACGCTGCCTCAAACTGCTATGACGCTGCCCCGAACTGCTATGACACTGCCCCGAACTGCCATGACACTGCCCCAAACTGCCATGACACTGCCACAAACTGCCATGACGCTGCTTTGAATCTGCCTCAAACTGTAATGAATCTGCTCCGAGCTGCCATGACGCTGCCCCAAACTGCCATGACGCTACCCCAAACTGCCATGACACTGCCCCAAACTGCCATGAATTTGCTCCGAATTGCCTTGACGCTACCTTGAATCTGCCTCAAACAGTAATTAATCTGCTCCGAGCTAACATGACGCTGAACCGAACTGCCGTGAATCTGCGCCGATCTGCTATAACACTGCCGTGATCTGTTATTCTACTACTGTGAATCTGCCCCGAACTGCTATGACGCTGCCCCGAACTGCTATGACGCTGCCCCGAACTGCTATGACGCTGCCCCGAACTGCTATGACGCTGCCCTGAACTGCAATGACGCTGCCCCAAACTGCCATGAATCTGCCCCGAATTGCCTTGAATCTGCCTCAAACTGCCATGACGCTGCCTTGAATCTGCCTCAAACTGTAATGAATCTACTCCGAGCTGCCATGACGCTGCCCCGAACTGCCATGACGCTGAACTGAACTGCCGTGAATCTGCGCCAATCTGCTGTGACACTGCCGTGATCTGTTATGCTACTACTGTGAATCTGCCCCAAACTGCGATGACGCTGCCCTGAACTGCAATGACGCTGCCGTGAATATGCATCGATCTGCAATGCTACTGCCGTGAATCTGCCCCGATCTGCACTGCAATTAATTACCCCCAAAGTGCGAGACAATTACCCCAATTCTCAGTAATAGTCAATTGCGTATTATTTTTTATTAATAAATAACAAACCATAAGAGATAAAAGGTTGAAATTTAATATACGTCATCTTAAGATGTGTAAGTATGAAGTTTCTACCTTGCTTAGATTTTATGCTAGATCAAAGTTTGTGGGAAAGTGCGATGGAATACCCTGGTCAACGCTACTTAGAAGCTAGAAAGTTAGATCAAGCACCTTGCTTTGTAGAATATGGAATATTTTAACAAGATACTCTAAGACAAATCTAAGTCAAATTTTAGAGATTTCAAATTTGAGATCTCTGAGAAGCAGAGTGGGGAAACTCCAGTCTATATTTTGTTCATAAAATCCCATTGACCTTTTTTAAAAAGCTGAAAAAATCCACCAACAATTTCTAATAATTTTTAGGATCCACCAGCATTTTCCCAATTTAGCCAATAGCTACTGAAAATTAATGGTAACAGGAGTAAATAGTTAAAAATCCACCTGCTTTGCAAGAATATTTTTTCAAAGAAGAAAAATTCTACTGACATATCAGAGGAACTGGAATTTACTATGAAATAGCTACAGGCTGCAGGCCTGTCTGCAAAGCATGCCTAATCAGTCTCCGGATTTTTAATTTTTGGGACAAATTGTCTTCAAAGATTTTCTCTCCAAAATGGCCAATAAAAATTAAAAATATATAACAGGTATATCCCAGATAGCATAGGAGAATTGTCGCCGGATAATTCAGGGGGCCCATTTCAAGGCCTCAACAGTCGTTGGATAAACTTCACCCATCTTTTGCAGACTGGACTGCAGGTACAGGTAAACTGTTCTCAAAGAAGTTCTCTATTTTAGCTTCTGTTCTTAGTAAAAAGTACACATAAAAAAGGAGGAATTAAGGATTGTTCGCACGGAAAATGTTAAAAATGTTCCATATTCTGCAAATTGGATTACTCATTGGTAATGAATGAATGAATCTAATGGACTCATCAATCCTTCTGTTAAAAAACGGGTGAGATCAATTACCCCGATACTCTCGGGTGTGATGGAATACCCCAGTTGACGCTACGGTGAATAATATACCCAATGCTATAATGCTTCCCAGTCTGTATTTAGTGCAGCAAACCCACCAACTTGTGTCTTGCATAAAAAGCTGAAAAAATCCAACATATTTGTGGCTGATTCTAGTACTGTCTGCATAGCGCGTCCATGTAACCATGTCGCCGAAGATCTTCGGAAACGCTTTTTGAGGTAAAATTTATCTTTACAAGATCTTATCTTGGAGTTGGAGACAATTTTGCCCAGTCTATATTTGAAATACAGTCTGGAATCCATTCTGGATAATACCTTAGGCTAACAGATGAATTTTAGAGGCTAAATGCTGTGGAGTGCGGATTATACAGTTCCCATCATTTTATTACTGTATATAAAGGTTTGCTAAACTCCAACAGAGTAATTAATCCATCAGAAAAGACAACTTTTTCCAGAGTGGTCTGGAATGCTAATGCTTCATACCCCTATAGTTGATACCTTATCATATCTGATACAAGTGCAGACTTTGAGACTATTTTATATTAAATTAAATGGTTACTTACATGTTTAACAACTTATTTTTTTTCCAAGAAGTTGACCCTATCCAAGGGTCAACTAAACTAGGAGTTTACCAATATTTCATTGTATTATAAGGTTTAATAAATTGTACTCATTGAATTTTACTTTAATGGTAAAACATAGAAAGGCTGGTTGCTATTCAATTGAAGGTACATTAGGTTGGTCATACGTTTCGTATAACATGAGGAGTTGTGTGTTTTGTGACAGCCATCATTAAAAACACACAAAAACAGGCCCAGTTGCGAAATACGACTCCTTTGAAATACAAAAAATTGATCGGACTCCTCGATCTTAAAATATGATATTTTGGTGTTTGGAAAGAGATGGCTGTCACGAAACACGACTCCCTTGAAACCTAGTTTCAGAGAATGTTCATGGAGTCGCCAATATATCTTTTTTTCAAAAATAAGTCAACAAAAATTAGTAATGCAGTCACCAGTCGTCAAAATTTAATTCCAATTTTGAAAGTAGACAGACGACAATACCTATATTATTCTAATATTATACCTACTTAATTATCAAAAGTAAACATACCTTAATATATAATTGAGAGCGTATCAGCCAATCAGAGAGAGGCATACAACTGATACCAGCCAATCACAGAGAGCCTGAGAGGCATACTTTCTTTCATAGTTATTTATTTTTTTTATTTTCGATAATTAGTCAGAGAGCATCAAATTAAAATGACAAGTAGTGAGTAGTGACAACATCATTCATAACAAAAGATTGCAATCTTTCACAGAAAACTGATATACAATTATACATCACGGCGCGTGCTATATCAAAACAAAATGGCGGCTTTGTTTATATTTCAACAAAGATGCGCGGTTCTGCCGTTTATGATTCTGAGTCACCAATTTTAATTTTAAATCTAATTAAAGTGCTCATAGTCGTCTGTACATGGGAAAAATACTTATTTTCTCAAATTATAAGTCGACAATTAATTGAACATTTTACACTTGGAAACATCCTCATGCTTCATGCCTGATGCATGTGTATCCAGTCTGGAAAACTGTTTAGGCTAACAGATGAACTTTATATGCTAAATGCTGCAGATTATACAATTTTTAGCAATTTACCATTAATTTTTGAAGTCTGTAAAACTCCAACAGAGTAATTAGTTCATCAGAAAGCACCTACTTTTCCAGACTGGATGTTTATCATTTGAGACAATTTTAGGAGTGATTTACTTGTTATTTATAGGTTTTTCAATTCATTTAACCCCTCAAGAGTCACCAATATACTGGCGACTTTGTCCATACTTTAAAACATGGCCAATTGTGGTCCAAAACGGACAGATTTGGGACCAAGCCGTATCTAATGGGGCCGAAAAAATTTTGAGTGAAGGGGATCTTTGAAATATTCTTTGGACAATAATTTCCGGCTTATAGGATATGAGCATTCAAAGTAGCTATTGTTTTGTTTTTTTCAACATAAGTAGGTAGCTATTATAAGTTAAATAACTCATTCTAAATATTATTATTTTTCTCCAATGTATAGTAGTAATAGTACATTAGTACTAACTATTTGAGTGTTTTTTATGAACCAATTAGCTCCGTTTCGCTTTCGGCCCGATTAGATCCGGCTTGGTCCCCATTCCAGTCTGTATTTGGTGCACAAAATCACACTGACTTTCTCAAAAATCTGAAAAAATCAACCATAAATTTCCAGTATTTTTGCTGATCCACCAACATTTTCCCAATTTAAGATTATTTATCAATATCCCAGTCTGTATTTGGTGCACAAAATCCCACTGACTTTTTGAAAAAGCTGATAAAATCCACCATAAATTTCCAGTAGCGTCAGACCGGGTGGCTTTGCGCACTTCAACATTCCGGGTGAAGTTGCGCATCGGCAATTGACGGTGAATGCGTGAAAATATTTCAAATCTGACAAAACCATTGGAAAGAGCAGCTCTTAAACCCCCTAGTGCATAAATTTCACGAAAATCGTAAGAGATTAAGTATAGATACTAAGTGTTCAAACAGAGACCTATGTTTTTTATGGCAAAATAATTATTTTGGACTAGAATCGAATCTCCGTGAACTATGCTGTAGTGTTAATAATTATGCTCCAATTTGATTGCAATTTACGTAGGATACGCATAATTTACTGCAGATTAACGTCATGTAAGATGATTTTAATAATAATTATAAATTATTGAGATATAACCAATATACTAGATGCGCAAGATCACCCTGGGAATATTTTAATTCACGGGTGGACTTGCGCACATTTATAAATAAAGTTAAAGAGCTCTTATTCATTAATAAACCTGTGATATTCATCCTCAATACTCCTATATCACGGCCATTCATTCCACAGCAGTCTCACGGAAATTCCACAGCGGTCTCACGGAAATTCCACAGCGGTCTCACGGAAATTCCACAGCGGTCTCACGGCAATTGCACAGCAGACTCACGGCAATTGCACAGCAGACTCACGGCAATTGCACAGCAGACTCACGGCAATTGCACAGCAGACTCACGGCAATTGCACAGCAGACTCACGGCAATTGCACAGCAGACTCACGGCAATTGCACAGCAGACTCACGGCAATTGCACAGCAGACTCACGGCAATTGCACAGCAGACTCACGGCAATTGCACAGCAGACTCACGGCAATTGCACAGCAGACTCACGGCAATTGCACAGCAGACTCACGGCAATTGCACAGCAGACTCACGGCAATTGCACAGCAGACTCACGGCAATTGCACAGCAGACTCACGGCAATTGCACAGCAGACTCACGGCAATTGCACAGCAGACTCACGGCAATTGCACAGCAGACTCACGGCAATTGCACAGCAGACTCACGGCAATTGCACAGCAGACTCACGGCAATTGCACAGCAGACTCACGGCAATTGCACAGCAGACTCACGGCAATTGCACAGCAGACTCACGGCAATTGCACAGCAGACTCACGGCAATTGCACAGCAGACTCACGGCAATTGCACAGCAGACTCACGGCAATTGCACAGCAGACTCACGGCAATTGCACAGCAGACTCACGGCAATTGCACTGCAGACTCACGGCAATTGCACAGAAGCCTTACATTAATTCCAAAGCAGCCTCACGGCAATTCCAAAGCAGCCTCACGGCAATTCCACAGCAGCCTCACGGCAATTCCACAGCAGCCTCACGGCAATTCCACAGCAGCCTCACGGCAATTCCACAGCAGCCTCACGGCAATTCCACAGCAGACTCACGGCAATTCCACAGCAGCCTCACGGCAATTCCACAGCAGCCTCACGGCAATTGCACAGCAGCCTTACGTTAATTCCAAAGCAGCCTCACGGCAATTCCAAAGCAGCCTCACGGCAATTCCACAGCAGCCTCACGGCAATTCCACAGCAGCCTCACGGCAATTCCACAGCAGACTCACGGCAATTCCACAGCAGACTCACGGCAATTCCACAGCAAACTCACGGCAATTCCACAGCAGCCTCACGGCAATTCCACAGCAGCCTCACGGCAATTGCACAGAAGCCTTACGTTAATTCCAAAGCAGCCTCACGGCAATTCCAAAGCAGCCTCACGGCAATTCCACAGCAGCCTCACGGCAATTCCACAGCAGCCTCACGGCAATTCCACAGCAGCCTCACGGCAATTCCACAGCAGCCTCACGGCAATTCCACAGCAGCCTCACGGCAATTCCACAGCAGCCTCACGGCAATTCCACAGCAGACTCACGGCAATTCCACAGCAGCCTCACGGCAATTGCACAGCAGCCTTACGTTAATTCCAAAGCAGCCTCACGGCAATTCCACAGCAGCCTCACGGCAATTCCACAGCAGCCTCACGGCAATTCCACAGCAGCCTCACGGCAATTCCACAGCAGCCTCACGGCAATTCCACAGCAGACTCACGGCAATTCCACTGCAGCCTCACGGCAATTCCACAGCAGCCTCACGGCAATTCCACAGCAGCCTCACGGCAATTGCACAGCAGACTCATGGCAATTGCACAGAAGCCTTACATTAATTCCAAAGCAGCCTCACGGCAATTCCAAAGCAGCCTCACGGCAATTCCACAGCAGCCTCACGGCAATTCCACAGCAGCCTCACGGCAATTCCACAGCAGCCTCACGGCAATTCCACAGCAGCCTCACGGCAATTCCACAGCAGACTCACGGCAATTCCACAGCAGCCTCACGGCAATTCCACAGCAGCCTCACGGCAATTGCACAGCAGCCTTACGTTAATTCCAAAGCAGCCTCACGGCAATTCCAAAGCAGCCTCACGGCAATTCCACAGCAGCCTCACGGCAATTCCACAGCAGCCTCACGGCAATTCCACAGCAGACTCACGGCAATTCCACAGCAGACTCACGGCAATTCCACAGCAGACTCACGGCAATTCCACAGCAGCCTCACGGCAATTCCACAGCAGCCTCACGGCAATTGCACAGAAGCCTTACGTTAATTCCAAAGCAGCCTCACGGCAATTCCAAAGCAGCCTCACGGCAATTCCACAGCAGCCTCACGGCAATTCCACAGCAGCCTCACGGCAATTCCACAGCAGCCTCACGGCAATTCCACAGCAGCCTCACGGCAATTCCACAGCAGCCTCACGGCAATTCCACAGCAGCCTCACGGCAATTCCACAGCAGACTCACGGCAATTCCACAGCAGCCTCACGGCAATTGCACAGCAGCCTTACGTTAATTCCAAAGCAGCCTCACGGCAATTCCACAGCAGCCTCACGGCAATTCCACAGCAGCCTCACGGCAATTCCACAGCAGCCTCACGGCAATTCCACAGCAGCCTCACGGCAATTCCACAGCAGACTCACGGCAATTCCACTGCAGCCTCACGGCAATTCCACAGCAGCCTCACGGCAATTGCACAG